>VCRD01007651.1:0-20487 GCA_006783055.1 Trinorchestia longiramus
ATACCTTACTTGTGTGCGAACCTGTCCTATGCGGCCCCGTGAAATTGCGAATTTTTGAACGTGCCCCTTGCACTGAAAAGTTTGCCCACCCCTGATCTAAAACATTGAAGCAGAGAATAAGAGAACAAAGAAAAGCAGCAAGAGAGCGACAGAGAAGGAGCCGACAGCGCGTGCGAGAAGACGAAAGGCAAGCAACTCGTGATAGAAGCAGACTACGAATGCAGCAGCGAAGGATGAATATGAGTCAGGAGGAGCGAGAATTGCATCTTCAAACCATGAGAAATAGAGATCAAGAAAGTCGAAATGATATGAATGATATGGAGAGACAGCAATTTCTAGAAAACAGGAGAAACAGATACCAAGAAAGAAGAAATAATAATAATATGGAACACCAGATACATTACACTGGAGCCATGGATGTCCGATGTCAATTTTGCGGAGCTTTAAGATTCCAAAGAGAACAACTAAATCGTTGTCTTAATGGAAAAGTTTCACTTCTTCCCCTGCAAGAATACCCCGAAAATTTGAGATTACTCTTGGATGCCGACGGTGCAGAGGGTTCTAATTTCAGACAGACTATAAGAAACTATAATTCTGCATTTGCTTTCGCATCTTTCAGTGCGAACATTAGACCTCCTCCAGGACGTGGACCGTATTGTTTCCGTTTACAAGGTCAAGCTTACCACTACGCAAGCAAACAAACAAACAAACAATCTTTATTTCCAATCGAGTACACAGTACATAGACATTAGTACATTGGTTTTTCAAATTCTTAAGGTTAACATTCTAAGAGTAAGGGTGATGGTGAGCTCCATGCGACGATCCCGGGAGGTTGATGGGCGTCTTCATGGGCAGGGAGTGCTTAGCGGGTTGAGTGCACGGCGCGACGTACGAGAAACAACTCGTGTCCATGGCCGGGTTCGAACCCGCGGTCTTTCTACATGAAGCAGAGACCCGATACAGAACACGGGCCGCAGACCACTCGACCACGGTGGCTGCAAACCTCCATGCAGATGACCCTGAAGAGAGAAGATACGGCCAGGATGGCCGTATCTTCTCTTCAGGATGACCGTATCTCTCTTTCTAGGAGGGCATCAAAGTTGTTGAATCATATAATTAATGATTGTTAATTTATTCACTACCAGTAAAATCATGCTACTGAACTAACCGCGAATTATTCGAGGGTCCTGTTAGTTCTAAATTATTATAAATACGAATGCATGGATTTACAGAATTCCATTCTGTATCTTGTCTACCCATAACATGACCGTGTAGGAGAAGAAAGCTAACAGCGGGGGAAAATTACGTATTTTATTATAATCTGATGCCCATGGTATCCACAATACAATACTTATAATACATGGATACTCGTTCTGATTTCAGTTCAATAATTTTTCTTCAGCAATAGAATAGAAGAAATGGGATGAAAACACACAGGTGGAGATAGAGAGAGAGATGAGATGCACTGTCTATTATACGCGTAGATAACAATATGTGATGCTGAAATTTGAAATGCACTTGAAATAATCAAAATGCACAACATATAAAATTGTGTGACAAGGCTCTACAAAAAGAAGATGAGAGCTTTGAATGTTTTGATGAAGTGCTGTCACATTGAAAGGAAATTTAAATTTATATTATCTACTCGTATTTAGTTGACTGCACGTCACTGCAGTATTCAACCTGTAGGTAGATTATGCTGCGATGAGATTTATCAATATGTTATCATGGAAAAATTTATTTTATACGCAAAATATATTAGCTGCCATTCAAATTAGCAAATTGAAGCACCGACATATATAATACACAGTGTATCTCCATCTTTCTCTCTTTATCTGTGTACGTCCGTCCCATTTTTCCAACCTATTACTGAAAAAAAATTATTTAACTGAAATCATAATGGATATATATGTATAATAACCATTGTAGTGTAGATACCAATAGCGTCGGATTACGATAAAATACGCCATTTTCTCCCGTTATTTGCCTTCTTCTCCTACATGGCCATGTTATCGGTAGTTAAGGAGACCAGGCATGTTTATTGCTAATTTGGTTATTATTAATCGTAAAGCTATGAAACTTCGTACATATATAGAAAAACAATTTTTTTTGCATTTTTTATACTTTCATTGGCTATATCTTTTGATCTAATTGTAATATTGTAAATGTCTTTACGTTAATCTTTAGAAGGCTCTCTATTCTTTCTGAAGAACCTTCACACGAGTCTCTACGTCAAATAATGATGGAGGAGTATGCTTTAGCACCCTCGAAAACAAAGTTTTTCAGGAGAACCAATTTTTGTTTGATGATTTCATTTTTTTGGAACCCGAAAGCTTCAGAGTCCTCCTTAGGAGGTCATGTGCTATGTATTAACTGGGTTAGGATACTGATAGATCATGAGAGGCTTCAGTACTGCAGAGTGAGAGTGTTGAGGTGTTTTAGGAGGTGGAGTACCGTAAAGATTAGAATCCGCCAGGGTTGTAGCTGCAGGAAGGTTCGTCACGGGAGGTCCTCTTCTTCTTCGCTGGTGGTCCCTTCGCCGGAGTCGTTTCCTTCTTCTTTCTTGCCTTCATAGCAGTTCGTGGAATGAGTCTAAGAGCTACAAGGACGTGTCCAAGGACATTCTCCAGGTTGTGCTGAATGGCCGTGACAGTTGCAGGCAAACTAGGTCTTGAGGCACGTCCGCCACAGCTTGCTGTGTATGGACTCATTCTTGTTCTGCATCTGGTTGAGGAGGCATCTGCTGAGAAGGCTTGGTTCGGTCAGGAACACGAAGACTTCCAGTACACGGGCAACGTTCTTTGCCTCCTTACCCCACACAGGGCCCCTTCCCACCCCTCCCACACCCCTTTCCCGTCCTCGTACAACCCAAAAAATTTTACGGAACCTACGCAAAATGTTTATCTTTCATTATCTGTAAAAATACGCATTCGTAAAAATTTTGATCCCCTTAAGATGTAGGATGGAAGTTCTGAATGCATACATTCATGAAAAATATTCATTTAAGCACAACTGTTCGTCATAAATGTTTAATACATTCGTCTTCATATAATTTCAAATCAGTCATATCTATAGAAAATATTTAATTCTTTATATATAGTCAAAAGTTGACTTACAGTTTCTATTTTTGGTCTTTTTATCCAAATTTTAGCCATAAGCTGTGGATGATCTGGCAACTGTGCTTGAAAACGTCTCGGTAATATGTTCTTATACTCTGATGTGACCTTGTCGCTTTAATTCTCAGGCCCGCCGACGACCAGGAATACCCATTCATACAACTGACGGAAGAAAGCAAGGCGCCTGTTGAAGTTTTTATTAAATTTGAATGAAACAACATTAGGTTGTTACAAATTCAACTTATAATTAGTAAGGAAAAATGAGCATGGAGGCCTTGATTCCTGTAATTAACAAACTTCAAGATGTCTTCAATACGGTTGGGGCTGATGCGATTCAGCTCCCTCAGATCGTTGTTGTTGGGTCTCAGGTAAATTTAATTTCCTATTAGATTGCAAAAATTATATCGCTCGTATAATCATATATATATTATACATTCATATAAATTACCAGACATGTTCAATACATGCCTAGTTGATATGTGTTCATTAAGTGTATTTTTTCCATATAAGACTTATGGTTCAACCAATATTCAAGTGATCTCATTTTTTTGTAATAAATGTTATCTTGAAAGCTTGAATTATTATTATGTAGAAATACACAGACTTGGTGCTCAAGACAGAAGACTTAGACTTGAGAGCCACCTTTGGCTGAGACCTTTGTTATGGCCTTTAATTTCCTCTACAACAGGCATGCCAGTTTTTTTTTTACCTTTGTGCCAGGGTTGTCTAAAATGACCTGGATGGAACTATAATCAAACCATACAAGTGCTAGCCTTTCTCTGCTGAGAGTTAGAAAGAGGACAAGACTAAAATATATTTGATGATTGTGCTGTGTGATTGATGAAAAATTCCAGAAGTCATTGGTAGTGTATTTGTTACCTCAAATTTTACCTTGAATTTTGGGTCTTGTGGCTACAGTTTTGACAGTATAAATAATTTGCATGGCTGACTATCAGGGATCTGAAGAATAAAGGCAATTTATTTTGATTGCCCTAGTTTAGGGGTCATACTGCACAGATAAAAGATGTTTCATTTATATTAATAAAAGCAAATATATCTTGCATGTTAAGCTTCTCCTGAAGTTTTAATTTCTTCTTATTCTAACTGCTGTCAAAATGAATAAACATGCAATGAGTCACAGCATGCCATATATCTTATTGATTTCATGTCATTTAGTGCAAGGCTAATTACATTCTCTTATATACTAGGTACATTCAACTACCATTAATATCAGAATGGTCCAATGCCTTACTTGTGTGATATGGTTATAGTTTCATCCTGAAAATGCTCTAAAAGGGTAAAAGAATTTCTCTGTATAATAATACAATTTGTTGCTTGCTTGATCATTCTCTCTGTCACACTCTTTAAGATGTAGATAGGATTGTGTTGTGGATGCTGAAGGCACATCCTTCAATGTGGAAACTCCTTTGCAAAGCCAGATTTTAAATGAGTAAAAAAGAAAGACTAAAAAAGAAAAAAATTGATCATGCAGCTTTATAAGTGGACCATGTAGTGGTATTTACATATGCCATGCTTTATGTTACTGATACATGTAGTGCAACAAAAATGAACCATAATGAATATATCATGCATTCAAAGAAAATTTCAATTAAAAGTGGAAACATCATTAAATTTTTATTTGTTTCTAAAAATAATTATTTGAAAAGGATAAAATAATGATGTGACAGCATATAAAGTCAGTATGCTAAATTGAAATTGGAAGAGAGCAACTACACAAAACATACATTTAGTCTTATCAGAGTTTTGTTTCCAAAAAGTACATGCTGTATATTTTGGTTATTTAATAATATGTAAGCTTAAAGCTTTTAAGTTTGTTTCTGCTGAAATATATTCATCTCACAAACATTATCACAAACCTAGCTGGTTTTATTTCTTTCAGAAATGCAGATATGTAAATTAAAACTGATGTACATACAACAATTAATTCATTATATTATCTAGGCTATGTAGTTCCTAGTCTCAGTTGCCCTTCAGCATTAGGGAAAATTCATTTTTTTTTTGTATGTAAATGAATGATGCAAATGCCAATTCATATGGGTTTAGTTATAAAGCTATTCATGAGATTTTCCTATTTTTAATTTATTTTATAGTTGAATGTTTTGGATTCTATTAAAAGGTATTTGATGTATAGTATGGTAAATGATGCAAAGTAGTTTTCTGACTTGCCCTTTATTTTTTTGTGCAGAGTTCTGGCAAGAGCAGTGTGTTGGAGAGTCTAGTTGGCAAGAGCTTCTTGCCTCGAGGTGTAGGCATTGTAACACGACGGCCTCTGGTGCTGCAGCTCATGTACACTACTCCTGAGCACAAGGAAAATAGGACACAAGGTGTGTAGCATGCAAGTAGTGTTCACAATCACATTTAGGTTGTCATGATGTTCATTTTTAATCACATAAAGGGGGTTTGAAATTATAGTCAGTGTCACCTAGCAGGCAGTACATTATGATATGGGTAAGAATTTTATAGCTCACAAAAAGTTTTTTGAGAAATGTTCAGCAAATTAAATTGTTATTTGAAATAAAATTCGTATCCTGAAACTTGAATTGTTATGCTAACTTGTGTTTTTGAGAAAATGAAGTTTAAAAATTATATGAATCCTTCATCACATAATATTTTACTAATCTGTCAAATGACAAACCCTCTAGGTAGATAGCATAATAATGTTTTATTCAGTTAAGTAAATGCTTTATTGCAGAATTTCTCGATCCTTAATGATTCATGGTCCCCTTTCTCCTAACTGAGTCACTGAACACTTGTAGCACCCTTCCCTTCAATAAGTTTTCTGCGTAACCTCGTGGCTTTTCAGTTAAAGGGTGAAGGCCTGTTGTGGGCTACGGACGTCAGGTTGAGGAGCTTCTCTATTGTTTGATTTTTTTCAATTCATATATATGTATAATTTCACAACAAATAATGAACACTTAACAGTGCAGTTTCCATGCACAAAAGCTAAATAGTTCAGTTGTTGTACATTCCATGAAACACAATTCAGTTTTAACAGCAAAGTGAACAACTTGAATTACGTTTTGATAATATTCATTTGATGGTATATGTGAACACAGTAATTGATGCTTATGAATACAGATCTAATATTAGCTTATTATTTTACATTTCAAAACCTTTATTGTTGCAGCAAACGTGGACCTGTTGGAATGGGCACAGTTCCTGCATATGGACAAAGTATTTTCTGACTTCGATGAAGTGCGGGCTGAGATCGAGCGGGAGACTGAGCGAGGTGCTGGCGACAACAAGGGCATATCATCTGAGCCCATCAGACTGAAGATCTACTCAAATAAAGTGGTCAACCTCACGGTCGTTGACCTGCCTGGGCTCACGAAGGTAACAGATACTGACAACTGCAGAAAACATGGTCTTTGAAATCGTTATGCTCTAGGATAAGTGCACAGATGCATCTCGTCCATGTACTAGGGATTTTTTTTAACCTCCGATAGTGCTTCTCAGTAAGCACGAAAAAGCCGAGCCAGATCTGCCCTTTGCGTGCTTGTGCAGCTCCCTAACCACAACCTCTGCCGTGGTCGGCTCCAATGCGTCAATCGTAACTGAGACGTGGGCAATTGAACATGCCGCTACGATCGATGCTCCCGCCAAATATGAGTTGCAAAGTGTAATCCAGTTTTTGCAAGTAGAAAGATCTAGTGCTGCTGAAATCCATCGCAGAATAAACAAAGTGTACGGTGGCAACTTGATGAGAGAGGATATTGTACGAGAACGGGGTAGAAATTTATAGGACGAACTGACGTCCATGAAGAAGGGGAACAGTGCCACGAGTCAGTCACTACTGTAGGCCTGGTTCAGCGTGTTGATCAGGTGCCCAACATCAAGCGAAAGTTTACAGTCGGTGAACTTTTTGAAGGATTTACTGACATTTCAAGGTTTGCTCTGTACACCATTGTACGAGACCTCGGATACCGGAAACTGTGTGCCCGTTGGGTGCAGGCGGGCGGTCGGTGCTCATCAAGATGTATTTTCCCTCACTGGTGGCTAACTTTTTTGAAGAAGGCATCGAGAAGATTGTGTCACGATATGACAAATGCCTGGCGAATTCTCCATTGGAGGACTTTGTGTATTGGGCACTTTTTGAATGTTTACATGACCTTATTGCCCTAAAATTCCAGTCTGACCTATTTCGTTTGTTTCACCGTTCAGTACCACTGTTCCACCGTTTAGATTTTACTTATTTGAAATTATTATCGAGATGAATACATTCAAGATTTGTGACGAAATATTGTACTTTAAATGAATATTTTTCATTAATATATACAGAACTTCCATTGTGCATCTTATCTACCGATAGCATGGCCAACATATGATCCGTTGATATTCCTTGTTTTGAAAGTGATAAAATTAAGGATCTATCAAATAAAATAAATTTTTCACTTTTACCCGTGGTATTATCAGATTCTGAATATTTTTCATGAATGTATACAGAACTTCTATTTTCTATTTTATCTACCGATAACACGGCCGTGTAGGAGAAGAAAGCTAATAACGGAAAAAATGGCGTGCTTTATAGTGATCCGGCCCCTTTGGTATCCACAATACAATGCGTAATACATGCATACCCGTTCTGATTTCAGTTCAATAATTTTTCTTTAGTAATAGATAGCAAGTAATGGGACGGATACACACAGATACAGAGAGAGATAGATACATAGTCGATTATATATGTAGATTCTTGGCTACCCACAGCAGTGCAAGTTGTTTGACTTTGCCTTCTGTGGCGTTTTCTTTTTCTAGAGGTGTTAAGCATTATATTTTGTTTATTTCACTTCTAAGAGCCATCACTTCAGGTCGAGTATTCTTTGGTATTCATTTTCTTTGCAGTGATATAGTTAAAAGTACCTGGAATCACACTTTCATCACTCAGTGATGGGTTGTACATGTTTCTTGAACGGTGTTGCAGGTGCCTGTGGGTGACCAACCGGAGGACATAGAGGACCAGGTACATGAGCTCGTACTGCAGTACATAGGCAATCCGAACTCCATCATTCTGGCGGTGTCCTCTGCCAACACAGACATGGCCACTGCTGAGGCACTTAAAATGGCTAAGGAAGTGGACCCAGATGGCAGGCGTACTCTTGCTGTCATCACCAAACTTGACCTCATGGATGCGGGTTGGTATCAGTGCTACGGGATTTCGTTGCCGTCTTGCACTCTCACTGTACTGACTGTTTGTGCAGAAGTTTCTTTCGTGAGGTACCTTCGAAACTCTTCAAAATTTAGTTCAGATATGTTGTATTTTTACCTTCGTAGTGAAAGCATGCTAAGGAGTTATTACGGAAAATCAAAATGAGATTTATGTGATGTCTAGTTTTTTCCTGCTCACATTCTCTTGAGTGCTAAACGTTTTTTCTTGATACGTTTTGTATTGTTTTTCTGGTGTAAAGGCCATTAGCTTAGAACAGATGCGGCATGGAGGATCATGCTTAGAGAATTTTTAATATCTTTACTTCCGTGGGGTCAAATTACTGCTGTTTCCGTAAACTTGGAGGCTGCCAGTGGCTTTCCTTCCTCTCTCCTGTTCGTCTGGCATTGTTTGAATTTGCATTCATCAGAAGTGTCCCCAGCTCTTTTCTTCCAAATGAACATTGCTGGTTGGCCAAATGTTTGTGTGTGTGGCCAGCTCATGTAGAAAGGTTCGGAGTTTTACATGGCCTAGCAAGGTATAGTCCCGGTTGAGCGTCCATTTTTTCTAAGTTGAGCCATACGTAAAACAAGTGACAATTAAACGATTTGTTTCTTTTAGCAGATCTTCACTAACACTTGTTTATTTTCCTCATTTTCATCACTTTTATTTAAAATAGAATAATTATTGATTGCAGGAATATTTACCTCGTTAACTCATTAGTACGCACAAAATTGACACTGTATGGTGGCGGTAACCTTTTTTTTTTTCTGAAACAAGCATATCGTTTGCTACTGTCTATGCATACTTCTATCGTTCTATTTGGTTGTCATGTTTCTCCAACTTACTCTGAAATTATACCTCGCCTGTAAGGTATTGTTGTTTGTTACGAACTAGCACCAATGATGGTCGCTACAGCTGCAGATCACACATTCTGCACTCGCTGCAGGTACTGACGCCATCGACTGTCTCTGTGGCCGAGTCATCCCAGTGAAGCTCGGTATCATCGGTGTGGTGAATCGGTCTCAGCAGAATATCATAGATAAAAAGGTACCTAATTATCTACATGTAGTCACGTTCTTTTACTGCTTGTAGTTCTACTTCTCACACTGCTTTATCCATGCCACTGATCATCGAAGAGATGTGACAGATTCATAGATGCAAGCTAGCTGTATAGCTTCCTACCTGCGGAACAGTGGCTGGTACAGTACAACACTTACCAATGATGATTGACTCATTCTGTTTCTCCTTAGTAACGGTGTCTTATCTTATTTATTTAATCTGATAAATGAAATACTAAACTACTAATATTATTGATAAAGCTATATGTTTTCAATTTGTTACAAGTAAGAATTGGCTACTATGAATTATCTTGTAGTTGACAACAAACTTGTTAATGCGAGCAGTCAGCCTGAAGCTTCTATTTATCCCTTCCTCCATTGGTTGGCTTTACCAAAATGGATGACATACCAAATTGCGTGCTCCTAAGTCACAGTTATTTTCAGGGAAGAACTCCATTCCTTTTTTTTGATGGGGTGGTTCATTTTCATTTTCTGTGAACTGAATATAGCGATCCTTTGCTATTAGAGCATTCGCTTTTAGAAGTATAATAAATTGATTATTTTCTGTTTGCAAGAAGAACATGAGAATTTGTATGCCATTTTCATTGTTTTTATACGGTACGGACTTGGTAACATTGAAACTTCTCTTCAGAAAGCCCGCTAAGATATAATGTTTTCCACGCGATAGTTAGCATCACTTGCATTATTTCATTGTCTTTCATCTTTTATGGTAAATACAGATGCAAAACGTACTTACTGCTCTATCTTTTTATTTTGTAACTACCTGCTTGAGTTATTAAGTACAATGTAGGAGTTTTTTTTTGTTATCATTCTGTCTATTTCTTAGGGGTTTCTTTTTTGAAACGTCCGAAAATTTTGTGAGCTTCGCTCTAAATTTTCTCCTCTGTTTCCTTGCATACGGGGTACATAGCGTTGCCTGGCCAACTCATTATAAATGTTGCAACTTGTAAGCAGTGTGGTAGTTCTACATTAATAGTGAACCTAATTTATTGTTCAAGAACATTTTCTGTGAAGGAAGGAAGTCACGAAACTTGATCACTGGACTAATGTTGGTGACTTTGGTAGTTAGACGGTGAATTAGTCCTTGGGTCACATCTTCATAGAGTACTAGTTGGAGAGGTTAGTACTTGCTTGTACGCAGTAGAAGGGGTTGCGTGCAGTGTAGAATATACATTATATTATGCATATTATACATTACATTCTTACGTATTATAGAGCATAGAAGACGCGCTCAAGGACGAGGCAGCATTCCTGCAGCGCAAGTACCCCACACTCGCCAACCGCAACGGCACCCCCTACCTCGCTAAGACCCTCAACAGGCTTCTGATGCACCACATCCGCGACTGCCTGCCTGAACTCAAGGTGCGTTTGCTTCTTTGGTCATTGAATACTGATTCCTTCACCAATTCATTGGCTCAGACAGTACTGGTAATATGCTAACCTTTTTATTACGTATCATATCGCGATGACGCTATGTTCGCTAATTTTTGACATTAGTTAGAGGCTAGTCCTCGTTTAGAACGTTCTATAACAAAAGCTCAAATGATGCACAGTGACCTATCCGACTTCGTACAGTGAATGGTTTGATGGTGATAAGTTGGGTCTCTTCTGACGCCTGCCCTCGCAGTTCCTTATAATTCCATGACTGACTGTGTCATTTTCTACCCTCACAGACGCGCGTCACCATGATGATGTCACAGTTCCAGTCGCTGCTCACCAGCTACGGGGACGACGTACAGGACAAAGCTCAAACTCTGCTCCAAATAATAACCAAATTTAATGCTGCTTACTGCCAGACGATCGAAGGAACTGCCAGAAATATTGAAACTACAGAACTGTGAGCATATTATTAAGTCTGTTTACATGCATTGTGCATGAGGGGATAAACTATTTAATTGATCGTGCAAGTTTCTGTTGATATAAATCACCTGTTTTCTATTAATCAGGTGTTTAAGGGCATCTTGGGGCTCGAAGGTAACGTCGTTAGGCAAAAACAAGATCCATTGTCACCTCCTGCCCGAAGTTCACGCTCTATTGAGCCTTCGAAATGCTATATGATTTGGTTCAAACATTATTCATTATAATGCGCGATTAATTATGATGGTTGATTTGATTAGATGGCATTAATGCTTTTCCTGCAATTGTATTAGTTTGTTATACTCTTGTACCTAATGCGTAGAATGATGTGCAACACAATCTCAGGACAACGAAACTAGTCGTAATGGATGAAAATGTCGTACGATAATACAACTTCCCTTAGTTTTCTGATCTAACAATATTGCGTGGCTTGCAGATGCGGGGGCGCTCGAATCTGTTACATTTTTCACGAGACTTTCGGGCGTACACTGGACAGCATCCACCCTCTGGCGGGCCTAGCGCAGATGGACATCTTGACTGCCATTCGCAACGCTACGGGGCCGAGGCCAGCGCTCTTCGTGCCGGAGGTAAGGCCTCATCCTCTGAGCTGTGCAAAGCGTGATATTGGCCGTACGGGTCTCTGACTCACTGATGGGAGCACGATAACATCTTAAATGCTGTAATTTGATATATTTTCCAATGTTAACTTCTTCACTTACGTAGAATCGTAATGAATAGTTAGAGATCATTGGAGGATCTCGTCGAGTTCTTCGCCACCAATGGCACTGCCAGCAAGCTGAAAGACTCCGCATTGACCGTCCTAAAGGAAGCTCTGATGTCGAAGAACCATCCCTGAGAAGATTTTGGAGAACTTTTCCGTTTCTCCTACCTGTTCCTCGGTGGTAAAGGTCCAGCCAAATCATTCCGTCGTCTTGGAGCTCTCTATCAAGCCCGGTTAATGGCTAAGGCCACCTACCTACCTCAAGCTTCAGATGCTGAAATATTAACTGTCGCTGAAGGCCATAATGGAACGAGTCTCCTGGAACGAGCCCAGAATGGAACGAGTTATTCTCTTTGTTGCGCTGATGTACTACAAGCAGTGGCACAAGGCACCGATTTATGTGAAAGCTCCGTTGAATGATGTGCTCTTTCTTTAGATTCTCAAGACACGAGTATACCCTGACCAAACCGTTGTCAAGGCAGCAGAACAAGCCCTGCGACGCCACCTATGCTACATTTTCGAGGAAAACGCAGGATTAGCCTTCTTTTGAGGATTGATGTGGAAGAGAAGAAGCAGATGGTCAAGGCATTGGACAAGCTGCTTCGAAGATGGAACTCACGCGATTGAAGGGAAAAAGATGACTATATCTACTTCCCTCTCGTTCTTTGTCACTTCGAAGACACTGTCTTTCTTTCATAAACCCAACGCGGACGACGGCTCACCGGCAAAGAAAGGATCCGGCATTGTGGCAGGAGGACAACCGATTCGAGGACATTTGAAAACGGACACTTGGAGTCCGAGTTGTCAATGATGCTGCGTAGTGAGGCATCGCCTTAGTCTGGCGGTACGTGGGGTCCATGAAGTTTGCCGCACAGGAGAAGCTTCTCCTGCAGTTATTCCACCAGCATCGTTAATTTGTGGGACGGGGAAAAGATGACCTTCAAAAGACGGTTTTCTGAATAGAAACAAAGAAAATAGTTCCTTCATAATTTTATTTTTAAAAATGTGGGAGGTTTTGAGTTTTTTCTTTGCTTTTGATGGTTATGAGGAAGTTGTCAAGTTTTTTGCAACCACTAGATATTCTCCGAATTTGATCAAATTTCACAGGAAGTTTCTAGGAATCGATTTTATAGCTTAAGTCAAGTGGATAACATGCCTTGGAAACTAATAGTATTACTAACTGTTTTTATTGAACAGGTATCTTTTGAGCTGCTGGTGAAGCGCCAGATCCGGCGGCTGGAGGAGCCTTCGCAGCGGTGTGTGGAGCTCGTGCATGAGGAGATGCAGCGAATCATTCAGTTCTGTGGCACCGAGGTCTGGCTCCCACCCTCTCCAATCTTGAGTCTTTGTTTCACTCTTGAATAGGAGAGCGATTCCCTGTCCTCCATCTTTGTTAAATGCTTAGTTACTTTGAAATGTTCATGCATGAGGAAGGGTTTTCTTATACTATGTTCACACTTTTTATAATGATTTAGTGAATAGTGCTGGAAATTCGTATTGCCTTGATTGCGAAAAGAATTGCAAATTTTTTCCTTCTAATGTATGCTACAAATCTTCCTGTATTATTGCTTTGTAAGTACTAAGGTAAAAACCTTTTTTCAGATCTAGTAGGGTTTTCGTCTCATTTGTTAATCTGACTATTAAAACATGTTCGCATATTCAGTCTGGTTTGTTTAAGGCTTCATGAACTATATGGTGATTCTTGAATTTCGTGAAGTAGTATGTGTATGGTTTTTCGTGTTGTTCTACTGTGTTTGGAATTTGCACTTGAAGTTCAGCTACCCCACAGTGCCACAAATGGGATTACCTAAGCCAATTCACATTATATAACCTATGGAAATTAAATTTTGTTTAATACCTGCTTAAAAACTAATGCTCATTGCAAGTAATATTTAACGTTGACTACTTATTCCTTAATTTGTCTCGTTTTAAGAGCAAAAATTTGGTACAGGTTCAACAAGAGATGCTGCGGTTCCCCAAAGTGCACGAAAAAATTGTGGATGTGGTGACGCAGCTACTGCGACGCAGGCTACCCCCAACAAATTCTATGGTAATGTTTGCCTCATGAGTTACTACTTCATGCATACTTTTACTTACATATTAGAGTGATTCTCATATTTTTACTTGAAGATCATGTGAGCGCTACTCAAATCAACTGATGCTATAGCTACAAGAAAACGAACATGGAACAGTTTCACGAACGACTTATAACTCCATCGTGCCGTATGTCTCCGTTCAAATATTCGTTTTACAACGGGCCATTTAGTTCTTTAAAAAGTAACCTGAGAGGGTGGGCACATTTTTGTTCTTGACATAGCTGGACCTGACGACTGGGAGTAATATGAGCAGACACATTTAATCTCGTTTAGCAAGAAGTGTAACTTGAGTGAGCCTAGTATGCCTCCATATAACTCAGTAATTGTAAGCGAGTCAATATTCAATTTAAAAAGCCCTGTAAAATTTTTCTTGCATGTCTGGAATATACAAGGCATGATTTTAATTCCTGGAAGTGAACTTTTGTATTGATTTCGGTGCTGATATCTACAGGTATTTCTAGCCGCCTGGTAACAGTGTTATCTGAAGTTAAAATAGAAGTTCTATTTATTTTTCAGTTGCAATGTTATTCTGTGTAACGTTCTATTCTTATGCATACGTGTGCAGGTAGAAAATTTAGTTTTAATCGAACTGGCATACATCAACACGAAACACCCTGACTTCCGCTCGGACGCTTCGATTGTTTCGTCGTTGATGACGGCTGCGAATTGTGGCAACTCTACGCCCTCAGAAGATGACAGACGCGTCATTCCTGTGAGGAGACCTCAGCAACAGCAGCAGTACAGCCAAGTTGACGGCGACGTGTACCAAAGAGTGAGTGCATCGCCTGCTTAATTTACATCCGAATGCTTCGTTCAAGTCGTCTCAAGATTTCTCTGTCATGAGAAGAGTATACGAAGGTTCTTGTTGACTGCGTTTAGATGTATTGTTGTGTTTTACAGTGGTGATGGCTTATGTCAAGTAACTATTTATTCGTGTGGGATATTTTTGTTTGTGCTGTAGTCTTTTTTGTCTTTATTGTGTGCTTTGTTTGTTGACGTGGCTCAGGGAGGTGGTGGTGGTAGCGGACAACCCCGCAGTGAGAGTCGCCAGGCTCCGCCATACCCATTTGAGCAGCAGCAGCAGCAGCAGCAGCAGCAGCAACAGCAGCAGCCCACACCCACTCACCAAATGTATAATGTGAGCTGCTTCTTGTACCTCATACTGAAGTCGGCAGTTCATGTTAGCGTAGATTAGGGGAGCTATTGACAGCGACGAAGTTGGTGTACATAAACGTCGATCTCAGTGATAACATTCCTTTGAATGTACGTGATTTGTGTTTCGCTCAGATTTTTGAACGCTACTTGATCCAAAGCGGTTTGTTGGAGAAAATTAGGATAACTTGAGCAGTTTTTCCCAGAATTAATTTTATTTAACGTTTTGGATTTTTTTTACATAGATTCTTCTTCTTGTTCAAACCCAACGAATAGAAAAGGTGTCTTGTGGTTAAAATTTTCTGTTCCTAATTACTTTACATGTAAATGAAGGAGTGGTGTTGTTTTTTTTCTTGTGGGGAGTGAACTGCCACAGTGGTATTTCTGTCGAATTTATCTTGAATATGTTGTTTTGTAATTTTTATTGGCGTTTCTTCCATTTCCATGCAAGTTCTTCCTTTACTTTTAGTACTTGTGGTGCGCAGTTAAAGTTTTACGAGTTTTTGAGTGTGTTGTCTACCTCTGTGATGTCTTTTTGGGTCTCAGGTACAGTTCGTCTGTCTGTATTCTATGAGAGGGTTACTCTGTCTTCCAGGCAACGATTTCTTTGGTTTTCGTTACACAAGTCTAGTGGATATGATGCTGTAGTTGATAGGCCTCTTCTCCACTTTCTCTGCCGTAAGCAGCCCAGTTTTGTCCAACGGTGTGTTATACGTTTTACTGTATTCCATAATTACTATGTAAAGCAGTCCTCAGTTTAACCCTTGAAATTACTTCTTGTTAGTTGTTATGATAAAATCTTGCAACACAAAGGCCTATTACTTGTTACCTGCTTGTAACGGCGTTTTTGGTATGAACATCTTTTGGAAAGTCGTGAAATCCTTATTGTTTGAATAATTTAAGAACTGAACACTGATATCTTACCGCTTGATACGAGTTAGCTATTGATATGAAGTTGAGTTCTTTCAGCCGAAGAGGTCTTTAGTCCCTTTGATTTGTTCGTTTCTTCATGTAGGGCATCAGCGTGAGGACCTTGACTGCGCCAGATAACTATTGGTTCAGGTGTCGAAGTACATACGAGTCAACAATATTTCTTTCGAAGTTAGGCTGTCACGTCTTTTGGTATTGAGAACGCAACCGTCTGGTCATGATGACTGAAGATTAATATATACATATATTTGATAATTTGATAGCTTGGTAAGGTTTGTAATGATTTTGCAGTCAGTGGGTAACGGCCAAGGCGGCAACTGGTTGGCGTCCCTGATAGCGGGGCCCAGGCCAGACCCTGCTGCCCTCCCTAACTCAGGCAGCCACGAGCAGTCGCCTGAGCACTCTTCTCAGAATGTTCAGGTCAGTTCTGGGCTCGACAGTTGTCTTGCTAACACAGCTTTACAGGGCTGCGTCTGAAAGTGTTCAGGTCAGTTCCACGCTGGGCAGTAGTTTTGCCAACGCTGTTCAGGACTGAGTACTCCTGAGAATGCCCAGGTCAGTTCACTTGCTACTTTACAGGTACAAGTTTTCATATTCCTTTGTTTGGAGGTCACTACTCTAGGGTAAAGGGGTTTGGAATTCGCACTTGAGGATGTTTCATCTTGAACTTGAAATGAGTCGTTGTATGCTTAAAACGTTGAGGTGTTTGAAGCAGTGGTCAGTGGCTGTTTTGGCTTGCGGAACATGTGTTAGGAAATATCTTCAGCAATATCTTTTTGAGTAAGAAAATGCAGCTCGACCAATCGCTCTTTGAGGTTTGTCTATTATTGTTTATTCTTTTAGATGTTTCTATAATTATTTATTATGGTTTTCGTTTTTTGGTCAAAAATCTCAATAGTATTTATATTTTATAGAGAAATTAGTTCATTTTATTCATTGAGTAGCGATTAGTTTGTTTTCAGCGAGCTATCAATGGTAATCCTGTTTTCACTCCAGAACTTCTGTTTTACTGCTTACTCGAGCATACGTAACTCTCTGAATAACTTTCAAATTGAATTGCATAGTATTTTATGATGGTGAAGAGCAATCTGGGTATTTGAGAACTTTAGTTTAGTGCGTTGGTTCTCAACTTGGGGTCTTGGTACCCCTTGAGGGTACCAAACGCAGATCAGGTTAATGGGAAATTTGAAATGAAACCAGGCGACTTTGTCTGCCTTCAAGGGGGTACCAGGAGTGAAAAAAGTCAAGAACCACTGGTTTAGAGTATTAGTAGATAAATTTGGAACGTATGTTAGTGCATTGCTTTTATTCATTATGAAATATTGAGCCCATACGTTGTACAAATTTTTGAAGAAATTTGATAACTGTTTACTTATTGAAACGAAGTGTTAAATTTTCAATCAATGTGACACAAATGATCAATTTAGGATGAAACCTAAAATTTTTTGTTAGTAAAGCTGCTTCCATCTCATAATTAATTTAAGAGCTTGATGGGGAGCCAGTGCTACAGTTTTTTTGTGAATATGCTGAATAATGTTTGGTCACCCTGTCCCCTCTATAACTTGTATTTATTGCAGTGTTCATTGAAATGTGGTCCCTGCCTCACTATGCACAGTTGACTAAATATTTTATGGCTAAGGTCTGATACTAAACCCTGGTTGCATGTTTAGTACTTCTATTCGTATTGTCAACTTCACACTCTTGACTACATGTAACAGCAGCAACTGTGCTGTACAGATCAAGCGAATGTTTACAACGGTGGGTGGTCCATCGTGATTTTCCGCTGTAATATGGTCTATTTTCTATATTGACTGCTAGCAACTCATACATACCGAGTTGTATTTAATAGTTCATGCACCTCGCTTCTTGAGCACAGTATCCAGTTGTGGTAGTTCCCTTTACTGGTGGACTTATCTACGGTTGAGAAGACGTCGGATACCGTAAACCAAAAGGCTAACTTTACGAATATACAGTTTGAGAATCGAAGCTGACTTGTTGATGGACATATTCTATTCTAATTAAGATAACGTCGTATGAATATGAGTGGTGTTTGGGCTATACTATGATGGTTGGTACAGAGCCAACGTGTTTGATGTGTGTTGTGATGGCTGATGGGATTTCTACGTGGATAAGGCGTTCAGCAAAAAAGAGGTGGGGGCACCTAAAACCTTAAAGATTCTGCTGCACTCCACGCACGAATATAACGCAATTTTTAACTTCTTGTGAGGGCACCAGACTAAGCACTTTTACACCCACTCCCGTACCTAAATGATGAGAGGCCTAAAAATCGAACGAACCATACCCTTTATTATCGTACATTACTGCTGAGATCGCTCCTATTGTAGCTGCGGGGGTGAAACCAGGAATACAATTATAATGATGTGGTGTGTGACGGTCAGTGCCCTGTGTCCCCGTCGCCCCCACCAACGCCTGCTCCCGCTGCTGCGTCCCCCAAGTCTCTCGCTTCTGTCGATGCCAAGCAAGCGCAGGTACGCCGCTCCTGCTGTCCTCTTCTAGCGCGTCTCAACCTTGCTTCTGTTAGGCCTCCTCATGATATTTTCATATTCATGATGTAATTCAATGCCCTTTGGAAAAATTTTAAGTTATCAAGAAAGATTAAAATAAAGAGACATCGAAAATTTGGAGAAAAATTGAATGATATATAAAAAAATCATAACTTTCATAAAGGTCACGTGTAAATCTACATTTTGCAAATACAGTATTTTTTATTACTGAAATTCAATAGGGTTACTAAATTTTCTTGCGAGTTTTAAGGTGTAAATTCTAGTCTGAAAATAAACAAGATTCAAAACTGTTGTTAGTTGCAAGGTCAGAGAAATGTGTGTATGTATTTGCTCACTTTCTTACCAGAACCATGCGTGTTGTAGTTGCTCTAGCGTGCGTACTACTCGTTCTACATCGTTGAGCGAGAGCTACGAGTTGTCTACTAACGGATTTAAGCTACTGTTATGCCGAGTGTTGTGTTATGCCGAGTGTCGAGGGTTGTTCATTGCTAATATCAGTTTGTGTTGTGCCGAGTGTCGAGGGTTGTTCATTGCTAATATCAGTTTGTGTTATGCTGACTGTTGGGGGTTGTTCATATTCATCTTAGAAGCTAAGCCTGTGAATATAGAAATTTTCTTTTCTATTGGCAACTTCTTGCTAGGACACGACAGAATTTGTTGGGTCCAACTAGGGGAGCGCGCCAAACGATATTGTCCATTAGGGTATTTTAGAACTTGGCGCTACGCGGAAGTAGGCAAGATGGCTGACATTTTTCGTTCATGTTGTTTTCTAATGTCTGTCATCGCCCAGCCTGTCAAGGAAACTCTCGCTCCTTATCTGCACTCCAACTCCACTCTGTATGATGAGCTACATTTATTTGTGAAGGTTATTATGAGTTTAGTTCTAGTGTGTAAGGCACCTTATCCTCAGTTTCTTTTTCTTTCCTCCTCATCTTACGAAGTAATGGGTAATATATATGAAATAAATGAATACACTACGCTTTTATTTATGCAGGGTTGATTATTTTATTTCATATCAGGTGTGAGTAATGATGAATTACTTTATCAGATCTAGGCATACACATTGATTTTAAGATCTAATTAATAGATCATTTACTGCCTGTGCTTTTCAATTTCTGAACCTTGGACACAACTTTTCGTTTGTGCTCTAGTGAGTATTTATATAAAGACAATGACTGCAGTTGATCTTGTAAGACCTTTGTAATGCTACCTGCGTCGTGTGGTTCCGTTAAGGCAACTTTTAAGATCTTGCCTTACGTTTACTCGAAGTAGACGCCCTGTGAGTTGGTTAGGGCTTGTGATCTCCAGTTATAGCCTACTACGGTAGCAGTCTTACATAAACTTCTACTGAGGTGCATAAGATTGATGCACCGAGTAGAAGTTGGAACTATTTATTGACAAAAGTTACATTAATACATCTTACAATTACTGAGCACTTTGGATGACTAGATGGAATCTAGCGATAACTAAACGAGAAATGATTTACATATAGGGGTTTGCCGGATACAGAGTTGAATTACTACGGTATGAATTAAGATGAAAATTGATTAATTTCGTTAACAGTACATTGTTGTAAATAAAATATGAATGGAGTTGCAGGACAAACTACGAGAAGGCTGTGTCGCTTTGAGGGGTGATTAAGCCACTACAATCTCAACCTAAAATTTATAAAATGTGTATGTACTGTGAAAAGCCAGCTTTCTGTGTGTCCTGGCTACTTGATGTTCACTAGTACAGGTTTTTAGTAATTGAGTGTCGTACCGTCTAAATTGAACCTTCAATATTAGTGCGGAACTCTAACTATCGAGCAAAAGAACCTACTACTAAGTATAATGTAACCAAATATA
>VCRD01007653.1:0-11820 GCA_006783055.1 Trinorchestia longiramus
TCACTGGTGCTGTACTGAGTGTCACTGGTACTGTACTGAGTGTCACTAGTACTGTACTGAGTGTACTGAGTGTCACTGGTGCTGTACTGAGTGTACTGAGTGTCACTGGTACTGCACTGAGAGTACTAGCGGCAATTGGTACTTAGTATATGCATTTAGTACTATAAATACGCTTCACAAACGTGAGTGGTACTCTGGAGAATATACTCTAAGTGTACGTTGAGCAATTTTAGTATCTTACAGACATGAGCTTAGTTGCGATGCATTGTGATACATTGCGCTTCATACTGCATACAGATAGGATCTCTGTAATAAACACACGGATCAATTTTAAAAAAAGATGGTGACAAACTAGCAAATTCGTAACAAACAAGAGAGTTCTTAACACGTTGACTCCGAAATGGTACGTATGTGTACCACTGAGGTTAGGTTCTGTAATTTTTTCATATCCTTCTAGTGACTATGCGTGCAAAGTAAAGTTTTACACCAATCAGGCAATCGGAGGCAACGTGTTAACGAACAAGCATATTTGTACATTATTGTTATGCAACAAATTTTGGGAGTTCGAAACATACCTATGTTGTTATCTATGATAAGGCTGTGGTATAAACACAAAGGCTGGATACTAACAGGTGACGATATTACGAAAATAGAAAGAATGTCTGCGAAGATATGAAAGAATATGAAGTGGAAAGTACTTTTTTTGAAGCCGCCTAAAAACCGATTAGTTTTTAGAAACACAAAATATGAACCAAAGAGGAAATAGACATCTATGTCTATGTCCCGTCACTAGCACCGATGATGAAAATTATAAACTCTGTGTTTGTGAGTCGAGATCCTTGTAATCCGGCTAAATATTTGTCATCTTGCTAGTAAAGCAGGTAACTGGATTCTTTGTACTGTGTATTTATACTGTACTCTGTGATTTATCCGAATAAAGTTGATTTATTATTCATTCATAATTAATCGAGCCTTCGAAATCGCCAGGCATGGGTGAGCTAGCAAGTGCCTCGTTATGCTGAAAACTCTCCAACGCTTCTTTATCGTCGGTTACATTTAAAAATAAACAATTCCAACGCTTTTTTAACTTTTTCACTTTGCTCGTACCTCAATTCCGATGTGTGTAAGAATTTCTTAAACTTAACCCTTTCACGACCAAATTATTTTCATACTGTTCAAAATATTGCGTAAATTACCACTTATCTTTACTAATCCCTACGTAATTTTCCCGTAATTTTGAACGAAACATTTAGAATATGGGACTAAAGGGAATGATTTTGAAAGATAAGTGGTTAACAGATTAACCAAACGATAGCGAAAGGATTATTAAACCCCATCTTTGCGCTAGACTGAGATGCGGTTCTCCACATGCCCCCAGCATCGCTCCACATGGCGGCGTCACCGGATACCCTGTGCTTCATGAAACACTTAATGTGCTTATTAGGCGTCGAGGTCGACGTTGATGCGCTCTCATTGCACTCTTGTTGTTTCACTTCACGATGCTCAGCTTCTCTTCAAGTCCGTACGAGTAAATTGAAACTAATAACGGGATGTGTACGTACATGTCAGTGCATTTCAGTAGGGTATGCTTTTTAGTGGACCTAACACTTCTGAGCAATTAATGGGAATTTCGATCTGTTATGGTTTGATATGAACTACGAAACTGAACTGAAATTGATAAAAATTTGCACTACTCCGGCCGAGTTAGACTACGTTTCATCCCAAAACTTCCGACTGGAAGCTTCTTTTAGTGCGTGTTATGTGTTCTTTTTGGTGCTCTTCATGGTATCCAAACATTTCACTTCAAAGTACGTTTTCGTTTCTTTTTCTCAGTTTTTGGTGCATAGTTTTCAACTAGAAATTGTGACTCCAGCGCTCACACATTTTATTGTTTGGGTCCTCGACGTCAAGAAGACATGTCATGGCTACTGAAGCATATATCGCCTTGTAAATATAATTATAATCTATACTATAATAAGAGCCGGGTCCGTCCGTCTGTCTGTCCTTGTGTCACACTCTTCTAATCGATAGCTTTGATAGCAACAAGGATAAAGCTTAAGAAATACATGAAATCATACTATTGCATTATTTTTCTGTGGCATTTCAATTCCCTTTCACTTGCATTATGGTATCCAGAATACACAATCGGTTTATTTTTACAACTAGAAATTTTCTTTGGACCTTTTTCTGTTGAAATTCATCATGATGCTTTGATATTGTTAATTGATAATACGAAAAGAAATGTTTTAAATTAGTTTGACTTGTAACCTGGCTACCACTTAGTATAAGGCCAAAGATTTTGGAAATTGAGTTATTGTTTTCGGAATTGTGATTTTCTTGAAAATCGTTTTAAAAAGGTACCTTACTTAAGGGCCATCCTGTATAATAGACGCTCTTACGGATTTAGATAAGAGGAAATTTCGTAGGATATACATGTATTGTAAGCATTGTACTGTGGATACCAAAGGCACATCCATCAATGGGGAAACTCTTTCGCAAAGCCCGCGTCCATTGGCAAATTAAAATGAAAAATTTAGTAAAAATCGTAATTTTTCACGTGTGGATCTAGTAAATATAATTATTCGCTGTACGTAGCTCATCACACCGCAACGCTGCGGTACTTCACCTTCGTCGGACTGGCAAGAATAGACAAATTGAACACAATGTCAACATTCTGCCGTAATTAAGAAATATTTGCATCGGACTATAACGTGCATATTGAAGTTGAAGAATTCAAGTTTCCCCTGAGTTTACAACACAAAAGCCTGTGCCTGTTTGGGTATCAGAAAATACCCACTTACCCTATAGTCATTGATGACGTGTTCGTAGTTTAGATTCATCCAACACAGTGAAATTGATTTCTATGGAATTACAGCTCATTCACACCACACTGATAGCTGCATTTAAAAGTACGACAATTACATGCACGGGACCATGGGTCAACAACACTGGCATAATGAATTATTTCCGTACATCAGCTGGCGCTCTGTTCAATGTGTTCTTCTGTAGGTACTTAGTGTCATTGTTCCTCACTCTGACCTTCACTGGTCATAGAGGCAAGTCAAGCAGGGAAAGTTCTCTATTCTTTAATATTTCCCAGACATTAATATGTATACTGTAAAAAGACATGATAGACATATTGTTCAGTAGGGAAATAGTTTAGTTGTGAAAATGTTCAATTCATTCACCAGGTACCATGGTTCATAATTATTGATTTTTCCATCGTTTTCTCACATTGATGTAACATATGTGGAGAGTTTATTACTAAAAAGAAGGTGTAATATTGAGTATCATGATGCTGTTTTGAACGTTTAATTGGTACTTTGACAGTGTTTATTGATAGACCAATTTATAATAGAAGCAAACATTTATTACTAGACCTCAGATCAACAAAGAACAAGTTACCCCCACAATTACGGGTGCTTGAGCGTTAAATCCAAAATATTGTCATTTATACACAATACATGTAGTATTTACTTCCTTTTGGTAGCATAGTGTCACTAATAGAAATTTGGACTTTGAACGAGCCGTTTCGTGAATCATTCTGAAACTAATTTAGCTTTACAGTTTTTCAAAGTGTATTGGTTTGCATTTGCTCTTCCACAATTCCGAGAAGGGCTCAAACCATGGAATTAAAATATAATCCAAACTTTTACGTACAATAGAGTTTACACGAAATATAATTCAATATTTTGTTTTGTCTACATTCCAGCTATAGTAAACTTTAAGACTAGCAAAAAAATTTAACAAAATGATCGAGAATAAATAACAATACAACTCTTAGAATGCGTCGCCTTCGTTCAGTTCATCACATGTTTGGTGTTTAAAACCATTTTTTTCCACTACTAAGGAATGTTATTTAATTTCTGACAGTGCTTCACTTTTGGGCATAAATATAATTTAGTTTGCTTCAGGTCTGATGCACTGTTTCCCTATGGTATGTTTGGGAGTGCACTAACCCCTGTCAGTCTTATCTCTTTAAATTATCAAGAGTAGGGGTCACCGGAGGCTGGCCTTATCTTGTTCGGAAGCTCACTGCTTTGCCCTATTCAGTTCTACTGAAATCTGTTATAAGTGAACCTCTTTGACTTTTATCATTTACATTCACCTGTGACATTATTCTGAATATCTTGATTTCTATTATCATTTCCAATATCTATAGGAAGGATGGCCAGCAATGTACTCCAACAACCCCTGGCCGACAGCCCACTCTCCAGTCCTGCTGGCTCCCTCCCTGGCACTCCTAGAACTCCTTTAACGCCTTCCAGATCCTTCAAAGTTAAGAAAAATCCTGTGAGTTTGACACCCTATTCACGGATTAGTGATATAAGATGCTTTACATACAATCTGTTCATGGTATTGATGGGTTCGTGATTTTAAACTTAATTCATAATAATCGGCCTTTTGAGAAATTTAGAGTAAATATAAGTTGTATTACTGCTGCTTCATGTATCATCTATTATATATGATGAGAGGTATTCGTATATTATAAAAATTTTACCATATTCGAGCCAGACCACGCCCACATTTTTTAACATCCTGTCAGGTGATGAATGAGCCAACTACTCTTTTTCTCTATAGTTTATTATTGTATGTCGAGCTTCATTCGTAAAATTTTTCATATACACTCTTAAACAAGTTAGTTTTTGAGATTCTTTCAATGTACGCTCAAACGTATAAAGATTCTCATTTGACTGGCACTCGTTTGTATGTCAACAAGACACTCGTGTAGCCGACGTGCAACGGTCCGTTGTGTAAAGTAAGAGCCAGTAACGCGCTTTACATTTCAGAGCTAGTAGGTTCAAAAAATGTCAACGGATACGGTGAGATGAAGAATTTTTGGCCATGACTTGCGTGATGACCTTGAGTTCTAACATAACAGCTTTTTTACTCCTATGCTCAATGATAAGAAATCATGGCTTACCGCGCGGCACCTTTTTATTCTTTGGCATGACTTGGTTCACCATCTCTGTATTTTTAGCATGAAAGTGTTCATAAAATTCGCACTAGTTGTAATAGCTATCATGTTCATAATTTCCTAACATTGTTTCGAGAAGAAAGATCTCAACTAATGAGTTGTATTTTACGTACTTGGAGCGTCAATGAAGTGAATTTGGGTGCCCGTAAAGTTGCTGACGAAAAATAGGGCGTTCGTACGCCCTAGGCTGCTCTATAATTTAATAATCTTGTTATGGAGCATTTTCAGTAGAAATTGATCAAAATTATTCTGCCTGGTTTAGGATAACCAAAGCCATGATGCACTAGAATTGTGGGAAAATATTTTAATATCTGTTTTGTACTGGGACTAGGATGATCATTTAAATCCTCTAAAATTGACCTTGAAAATTGTATGTTGAAACAAGTTGGTAACATTTTTATATTCATTAAATTTTGGAGATAATGTGCATCTGAACTTGGTTCCGAAATATAAAAACGGGTAGTTTTAATTGCACTGAGATGTCCAATTTAGTTTCATCAGCTGATTGAAATTAGGCAAAGATCAATCCTGTTTGTCAAGAAGATAGTGTTTAACTCCAAGAACCTGTATCCTAGATACTGGAAATGCTGCTTATAATGACCAGAAGTTAATCAGTTATAGAAGTTCAGTTAATTACTTGTTGCCAGTCAGCTAGACAATGATTATCACGATGGCAGGTTAGGTCTTGCAATGCTCTTATTTTCCATGGTCTTCTTACAAGAGTGTGGTTTTGAGAATATCATTTGATAAATAATATCATTTCTTAATATTGATGTTCAGTAGATAATTAAGTTCTTTCACTATTATATACCTTGAAGTATATAATATTATATACTTTTTGTAAAATTAAGTTATGTTTTTAAATAAAAACTCAGCAATTACATTTCCTAAAAATAAAAAATTGTCTGCATATGGAATGTCTTGCCAGTTCCATATTTTAAAATATCTTGTTTGAAATGAAGTTTTTAGACATTAGTCATGAGGTAGGCATGTATAGCATAAACAAGTAACATTAAATTTTTTTAGCTAAAGTGCATTAAAAACATTTCCAGAGCTGCTAATACCAAAATATTTTCCTAGGTTTGTAAAGTAATTTCAGTCTAAAGGCCAAAAAATTTGATTTTTACTGAAGAATGTTTTTCCCATGAGCTGCATACCAATACCAAATATGACATGCTTATTACCTCTTATTCTCATAATCAAAATAGATTTTGTAGGCTAACATATTAATTTGAAAACAAAACTCTACTTCAGTTGGATAAGCAATTAATAAATAGGAATACAAGATCTGTGATAGGTTATGAAGTTAATTTATTTGAAAAAGACTAAATATTTTTACATTGGTATGAAAAGCCTAAATTTAAGAAGTATCACATTTGCACTTATTCAGTTTTACATTTTTTGAAATGACATTTTAGCACTTTTTGTTATCAGTTAAAAAACTATGTAAACAAAAAAATTCATGTTTATTACTTAGTGTGGATAAAATCTGTCACTAATAATTCCTAATCACTAAAAATGTTGGTAACTAAACATAATATTTGCTAATTGTTAAAGTTTGACATGTTCAGAGCTTCATTTGAACCTCTGCTCAAATATGAGAATCTTGCCTGGCCAAGTGGCACACTTTCCATAAAACTAATATTGTCAATTTTTGTTTGTGCATTCATTATTTGTAGGTACATTTATTTTTTTGCTTTGCTAACTATTTCACTGCTTATATTAATTAATTTGGGATGGAAGTTCTGTATAGTTATTGTAAAATTTTATCAATAAGATAAAAGTAAATGCAATAACCTTCATTATGAAGATAAAATTTACTAAAACACTTGTTCTTGCAAGAAAATAAGTCATTGGAATTGATGATTTAATAAAACTGAGAAGCATAGTCACAGTTGTATGTTAAATAGAATATTTAACCTCATGTTTCTAGTTATTTTTCTTTGATGAGAAATATATGTGCAAGAATTTCAAGTATACCTGCATGACTCAGTTGAAAGGTACGAGTTAAAAATTTTGCTTCATATGAAAAAAAAGAGTTGGACATGCTTATTTAGTATTTTAAAATTAGTCTTTTCATTACAGTTCACACCTCCAGACATGCCAGGCTACGTGGGGTTTGCAAACTTGCCCAACCAAATTCACAGGAAGAGTGTCAAGAGAGGCTTTGAGTTCACACTTATGGTTGTGGGTGAGTAAGATGAATGTTTCAAGATTGTTCACTTGTGTTTAAGAACTAATTGTAATGTCATTGAAAAGTGTGTTATTTTGTAGGTTGACAGTCATGTTACTCCAATGAAAAACTAGGTAAGAATTTAAATGTCTGCTGGTGTTTGTTTTTTTTGGCCTATTTGGTACATTATGAATTCCCAATTTTTTTTTAGTTGTGAAGGATTTCAAGGAAAACTAAATTATAAATTGAAGTAATTTTGCTTGTAGATAATATATGATAGAACCCACTCACTTAAGCTGAGCACTCTCATTAATAAATTTTCTTTGCATTAGTTACAATAGTTGATTCTTTTTATCCCAATCATAGTATAGGGCTATTATTCAGCTTTCAGGAACTCAAGTCTGATTTGTTGGTTTAGTTGTGAGCTGTGCAAGTTTAATTCCATAGCTACAATGCCATTATTATTTTCATGCTAGGGTAAGAAATTTTGTTCAGAATCCCCGTCTTACTAGGTTTTTTCTTGTTTTCATTATCTTTTATTTCTGTGATATCATGAAAATACAGATGTAGGAGCTGCTTAAACCCATGTGGTTCCATCACTACTCCTCTACTATTTGAATAAATGCATAATTTCTTCAAGAGAGAAACAATTAATAAATCAGAGTGAAGTAGTGTGCTCCTAATGCATCTTTGATGGCATCTGGTCACACACAATGTAATCTTGCCTGAAATTTCATTGGAGGTTGTGACTGCAGAGGAGGTCAGACTCTGCAGTCACCCTGTCATCAAGACCCCAGCCAATCAGCAAACTAGAATAGTATTTAACACATTGCCTCCGATTGCCTGATTGGTGTAAAACTTTACTTTGTACGCATAGTCACTAGAAGGATCTGAAAAAATTACAGAACCTAACCTAAGTGGTACACATACGTACCACTTCGGAGTCAACGTGTTAAAGTTGATATGAATCATCGCACGTTAAGACAAAAATTACAAAGTTTATTCTTTTCTTTTATTTGCTGTTTTATTATTTAGTGTTTCTACTCGTTTGTACAATTGATATATTTAAAGAGCACTTTAAGTATACACATCAAGCTTATTTTTTAATTGAAATAGTTTTATGAGGTATTGATTATTATTTCCATGTTGCAGGTGAGAGTGGATTGGGCAAGTCAACCCTTATCAACACACTCTTCCTAACAGACCTGTACCCTGACAGAGTGGTCTCTTCAGCACAAGGTAACCACAAAATTCTGATAGAGTGGTCTTTTCAATCCAAAGTGTGCCCTAACTTCCTAAAACATTTGTGTCTTTGGTCCAAAGTGAGCACTAACTTCTGACAAAGTGGTCTTTTGAACCCAGGATGAACATTAAATACAACAAACTGCAAGATTTTTGCTATTGATATCTTTTATGCTCTTCGTAAAGTAGACTGGAATATTTAGTTTTAGCTGAACTGCTGTTGAGTAGAACTTAGTAAATGTGTGGATGATTTTGAGCAAAGGTAATTTAGATATCGATAATGGAAAAAAAATCGTGTTTGTTGAGTAGAAGTTACACCATGTATAGAATACAATTATATGTTTTAGGGTAAAAATGATCCTGTGACCTTAAAAAAAAACTGCAAAGTTGTGAACTGAAAACTAGTTCTTTTCCCTTGGGTATAGTTTTAACATACCTCCTGTACTTAGGGTGTCAGAATTCCCAATACATCCCTCAGGACAACCCTTAACCCTTTCAGTACCAGCAGTACATATATGTCCCAGTAAAAATTCTCGTCTCCTGCTTGCTTTTAGTGTTCGCTTGCTTAACCCTTTCAGTACCAGCGGTACATACTGTATATGTCCCTCCCATTTGGGGGGTGAGGGGGGGTCGGAGAGTCACCAAAATTTCTTTTTAAAACTAATGTGAACCCATAGACCAAGAATATATGCGTGGCAGTTCTGTAAATCTTCCCAATTAATTTGGTACTGAAAGGGTTAAGACCAGGTTGAATTTTACTTCATACCTACCAGTACAACTTCTTCTATTTGAAAACTATGAATAAGTTACAGTACTGATACTGGTCATGTTTGTCACATGTTTCAAGGAACTTAAACAGTTTGGTGTCGATACTTTATGATGCTTTTAGTTTCTATAACAGTTGTGTTGTTCGTATTTGTTAGTAACTAGACAATGTAGAGAGTTTTTCAGAATTGTTAATCAAAAAATGGCAAACTACTTTAGAATTATTATTCAACTTTGCATTGTTGATTACTAAAGCTCTGCATGGAAATTAGTTATGATGAAGGTAATTATTTCTGTCGTACTATAAGATAATTCTGTTTTGTATGCTACCTTTATGAAGTACATACTGATGCATGTGAAGTTGTGTTGTAATTAATTAGTTAAAATATCATTACAGGTCACCATCATTGCTCCAACATGCTTAGTAATTAATACCAATTTAAATTGATTGAAATCATAATAATAGTTCTCGCAGAAAATCTGAAGAAGACTGTGAAGATCGACGTGAGCACTGTGGAGATTGAGGAGAGAGGCGTGAAGGTGCGACTGACTGTGGTTGACACTCCAGGCTACGGAGATGCGATAGACAACACAGACTGTTTTGAGAGCATCATCACTTACATCAATGAACAGTTTGAGCGCTACCTGCAGGACGAAAGCGGCCTCAACAGACGCCACATCGTCGACAACAGAGTGCATTGCTGCTTCTACTTCATTAACCCTGCTGGACATGGGTGTGTGTTCTCAAGAAATTTTCTTCTTAGCATTACGCTTATGTTTGTCAGTTTTGGAAATGGTTTAAATACGTGAGGAAATTTTTGTGGAATTTCTGCCGGAGCAAGTGTGACTGTAAAATTTTTGTGTCAGGAAATGATACTGTGGTATTTCTGTGTTGGGAAATGTTAGTGTGGAATTTGTTGCATGAAGTTTTAAGCAAGGTTTTTGTTGTAGTGGTCTGTTTTTTTTTCAGACTGAAACCCCTGGACGTGCAGTTCATGAAACAGTTGCACAACAAAGTTAACATCGTCCCTGTCATCGCCAAAGCTGATACCCTCACAAAGCCTGAAGTGGCTAAACTCAAAAAGAAGGTTTGTCTAAGTTCCTGGCTTTTTTTGTACACTAACATAGGGATGTTACTTAAAGATAAGTCACATTTGCCACATAATTCTGGCCCAGCACTTTCAAATAAGGAATTTGTTATTGTAACTGAAAGACATGAGGGGCTTCTTTAACATATTAATGTTACTTGAAGATAAGTCACATTTGCCAAATAATTCTTGCCCAGCACTTTCAAGGCAAGAATTTGTTATATTAACTAAAGAAAATGAGGAGCTTCTTACTATTACGGTAACTCCCTGTAATTTCGTGCCTTTATTCTTGTAAGACTATTGTGATACCGTGGCTATTTTCACCAATCCACTGTGTTGTTTATAAGTTTAAATCTCACGTGAACGGTTGAATGGCTATATCGCATATATTTTCGCGGCGTTCCTAAATATTGTTTATGAATTTAAATGTGGCACGGCAAGGTAGAATAACCATGCACATGCGATCCAGCCAATGAAAGCATCGGTATTAATTTCTTGGCAAAATGTTTAAATGCCTTTCTATTTAATAAAAACTTAAAATTCACAAAAAATGCCCTAGGGTGTATTTAAATTGTACTTGGTGTGTAGGGAATGCAACCCCTGCAATGAAGGAGAGATTGCTGTACTTCTTTACTTACAAGATCATGTGTGGAAGGTAAACAGCTGATTTTTTGATAAATTTTGCAGTGAGAAAAGTAAGAAGTGTTAATCCGTTTTAGAAAACGTCAGTGACTGTAACTTTTCGGGCCATGCTGTGCTATCTTAGCCATTTCAGTTAATACTTTCTCGAGGCAAGTATGTATATATATATACACACTATATACTTGTATCTGAATTCTTTGTCATTTGTTAGCCTATAGCATGCAGAAATGGAAGTGTTCCGCAAATTTAGAAACGTATTAGTATCATACATAAAGAGTAACTGAGATAGAATAAGGGGCAAAAATTGTAAGCGGGAGATGTCTAAACTGTTAATTTTTTAAAAATGTCGATTGAAACGCCAATAGATGAAACTCGACGAACTAAAGCTTTGTATAAATAACTGCGATGATCGAGGTATTGCTTCTCATGGGCTCCACGGAGAGTTGAGCAAAGAACATGACTTTTTATCCGTGGTATGCCAGAGAAAAAGAGCTGGGAATCACCGTTATGAAACTTTACATAATATCTCTGTACATCTCACTCAGACGACTGGGTGCGGTCATTTGGGGCTACCGATAGGAAGAATTTCTCTCCTTCATGACGAGCGACGTATGACAGGCTGCTCGGAAGTGTAGGCCTGTAGTGAAGCTCTTCATGAAGACACGTGTGTTATGTGCAGGTGATGGACGAGATCCAGCAGCACGGCATCCACGTGTATCCCCTGCCTGAGTGTGACACGGACGAGGAGGAAGACTACAAGCTGCAGGTTTGTGTCTCACTCTATTGTTTGTAGTGGACGTATGGTCTGTGTTCGTGTTGATGGGCTCCTATCTGTAACTTGATTCATCTTGATATACTAGTAGACCCACACAGTGATTAGTCACGTGTTGTTTACTGAATTTTTTCGTTTGATTTGCCAGTGGACGCGGGCT
>VCRD01007654.1:0-17314 GCA_006783055.1 Trinorchestia longiramus
GGGGCAGGTAGAGGGGGGGCAGGTAGAGGAGGGACAGATAGAGAGGAGCAGGTAGATGGGGAGCCAGATAGAAAGGGGGGCAGGGGGAGTCCCAGAAGAGTCCCCCAATATCACGCCCGTGACGTTAGTCCTGGAACTCACGCTGCATTTGTGTGGCCATGAACGACTGAACTGAATAACTCAAAAAAATTCATGTTCTGTTAATTGTTGATGGAAATTCTTATCTCATCCTTAAGCCATGAAATCCCACTGTTCCACTCTAGTCCCCTGTCTTCCTAGAGCTCCCACTGCTTCCACTGCTCCCACTGCCCCTGACAGTGCAGTGTGCACATCTGCTGTTGACAGTGCAGTGTGCACAACTGCTGTTGACAGTGCAGTGTGCACAACTGCAGTGTCCTAGAAGTAGACACTGCAATGCTGGCTGTCTTGTGTGTTGAGTGCCTGCACAGGGCTACTGACGTGACACTTCTTAATTCTGGCATGTCACTTGTAGTGTGTGGGCTGTTCCAACCCCAGTAACCCGAGTCGCCCCAGTAACCCCAGTAACCCCAGTAACTCGAGTAACCCGAGTAACCCCAGTAACCCCAGTCACCCCAGTCACCCCAGTCGCCCCAGTCACCCCAGTCACCCCAGTAACCCCAGTAACCCCAGTAACCCCATTAACCCCAGTTACTCCATTAACTTGAGTGCCCCGGTCTCCAGGTTACGAGCTGCGCAACGTGAGCTGTGCGAGCAGTCGAGATTTCCAGGAGGTTGAGGAAAATCTCTGTGACCCTCGTCTCCGTCCTGTGGGCAACCGCTCCTGCAACGCCCAGCCCTGCCTTAGCAGGTGCGTGCTTCCCTCCTGCAACACGCAGGTGGCAGGAGGCTCTAGGTTGGGGTCTTCCTCCCCCAGGAGACTGTAGTTGGGGTCCCCCTCTTACAGGAGGCTGTAGTTGGGGTCATCCTCCTTTAGGAGACTTTAGGTTTTGGGTCCTTCTCCAACAGGAGGCTGTAGTTGGGGTCCTCCTCCTCCAGAATAGAATAGAATAGAATGAGACAATAGGTACGAGCCATTTGGCCCATTCTCGATACTCAAGTCCCATGCCGTCTAAAATAAAGGCATCAATCATGCACGTACACCTTACCCCCGTAAGTCAATTCAGTCACTTACACGCACTTCACTCACGCATAGGCATTTCAGTCATGTGCATTCATGTCAATCATACGAAACTAGCCCTGGGAGTTAAGGTCATAGAATCAATACGTTATAATACTGGGGGTTTCGTAATCCAATATTTGTCGAAACGATTTTTGAATGTGTTCACAGTGCCAGCAGAAACGATGTTTTCAGGCAGCTGGTTCCAAGTTGTGGCAATTTTAACTGGAAAGAAGTTCATAGCTTGAGATTCTTTGAAGTTTCTCAGTAATAGTTTTTGGTCGTTATTTCTGGTTTATACGTTACTGTCTCGTTCAAAAAGCCCTTCCAGGGTAACATGGTTAACCCTTTAGCGACCAAGTGGACTATTAGGTCGCCTTTCACAGTCTTTGGGAGAATTGTTCTAATAATTAAACAGTGAGCAAAATGAGGTTTCTACTAGGTTTGAACGCTTCGGCATGTTACAGCGTCGTTCTTTTGGCTGCCTGGCTCTCTGCATGCTTCATTGCATCAGTGTACAGACGGTCTTTGTGAGCTTAAATGTAGAAACTAGAAAAACAAATTGGTCGCTAAAGGGTTAAGGCTGTTGAGATACTTATAGGTCTCAATAAGTTGTCCTTGCAGTCTTCTCTGTTCTATTGAGATAATTTCAAGCTGTTGAAGACGTCTTTCGTAGCTGAAATAGAGGAGTTCTGGATTCATCTTCGTTGCTTTACACTGAATTTTTCTATTTTATTAATATCTCCTCGTAGAGTAGGAGACCAGAGTTGGACTGCATATTCCAAATGTGGCCGGACTAGCGCTTTATATAGCGGTAATATTATGTTCTTTGACTTGTATTCAAAGTTTCGTGCAATGAAACCAAGAATACTGCTCGCATTTTTACGCTTTTTTCCACTTGTTAGTCATACTTCAGATTTTCAGTGACAATGACACCTAGATCTCTTTGTTGCTGGACTGTTTCAATGGGTATGTCATACATCGCGTATTGGAAATGCCGGTTATTTGCACCAACGTACATTACTGAATATTTATCACTGTTAAAGCTTATTCGCCACGTTTAGGTCCATTGTAGAAGACGGTTGAGGTCTGATCGAATAGTTACTCTGTCCCTTTCGGTGAATGTTTTGTGACAGAGTTTCGTGTTATCGGCGAATTTTTTGACTTCACTGATGATTCCGACATCAAGATAGTTGATGTAGATGATAAAGAGGAGCGGCCCTAAAACTCCTGAGGGATTCCTGATGTTACAAGCGTCGAATCACTTGCTTGATCGTGAATCACCATACGTTGAGTGTGACCAGTGAACCAGTTTAGCATCCATCGGGAGTAGTTGCCTCGTATTCCATGCACTTCCACTTTGGCTATGAGTCTTTCGTGGAGAACCATGTCGAAGGCTTCTTCAAAGTCTAGATACATAAGGTATACGGCTGTTGTACGGTCATATATGCTGTTGACTTCTCCAAAGAAGTCACCGAGGTTTGTGAAGCAGCTACGTTTTTTCCTGAACCTGTGCTTGGTGTCAGTGATAAGATTTTGATCATTAAGGTGCTTCGTTATACGGACTTTGAGTAGTCTTTCTATTGTTTTACTGATGACAGCTGTTAGACTGATTGGACGATAGTTATTAGGTGTTTGTTTGTTCCCCTTTTTGAAAAGAGGAATGACATTTGTCTGCTTCCAATCCTCTAAAACTATCCCAGTTAGATGCGATAGAGTGAAGATGCTTGCTAAGGGCTCGCTAATTAATTCGGCTGTTTCTTTGAGTTTCCGGGGAGCAAAGCCGTCGGGTCCAATTGACTTGTATGGGTTTAGAATGCTGAGCTTTTTTCTACCTCTTCTACTGTAAATACGCCATCTGTCAAGATTTTCTGAGGGTTTAAAGCATAAGGTTGCGGGATTTCAGTCAAGTCTTTGCGAGTGAACAAAGGAGCAAAGTATGTATTAACAATTTTGGGTTTGCTTTAGTTGTCCGTTTGAGTTGAGCCCTCGGGATCGATTAGTGGTCCAATAGTGTCTCTTTTGAATCGCCTGTCGTTTACATGTTTGTAGAAGCTCTTCGGGTTAGTTTTGACTTGTCCTGCAGCTGCAATTTCTTTATTTCGCTCTGTAGATTTTACTGTTCACTTAACAGCCCTCCAGGTGCAGATAAGTTCTTGACGATAAGGTTCTGTTTGGTTTCGTTTAAGTCTTCTGTATGACTGTTGTCTTGCATTGACGAGGTGTTTAATTTCTAGTAGAGGAGGTCGTAGTTAGGGTCCTCCTCCTACAGGAGGCTGTAGTGGGGATCCTCCTCCTCCTCCAGGAGGCTGTAGTGGGGGGTCCTCCTCCTCCAGGAGGCTGTAGTTGAAGTCCTCCTGCAGTAACGTGGATAAGCAAGTGACGCCAGCAGTCTTAACAAATGCATACAAGCAATAATAAATGCATACAAGCAATAATAAATGTATACAAGCAAAAAAATACATACAAGTAATAATAAATGCATACAAGTAATTATAAACGCACACAAGCAATAATGAATGCATGCAAATAATAAAAATTACTAGGAAGGCATGAGTTTAACTGTGAAATAGAGCCAGGCCCCACACTCAGAGTGCTAGGCAATAACTAGTTACTCACAGGCTCAAGAATGCCTCACGTGTAATAGCTTGTCCCGTCCTCAGCTGGCAAGCAGGCCCCTGGTCTCCATGTACGAGCACGCAGTGTGGGGTGGGAGGCATCACGTACAGACACGTGTACTGTGGACAGCGCGTGGCTGAAGCACACATGGCCATCGTGGACAACGCACTCTGTGATGCAGGTACTACTAGTGGCACTAGTGGGTGGTAACTAGTGAGACTGGTTTGTTGTAACTAGTGGTACTAGTGGGTGGTAACTAGTGGCACTAGTGGGTGGTAACTAGTGGCTCTAGTGGGTGGTAACTAGTGGCCCTAGTGAATGGTAACTAGTAACACTAGTGAGTGGGCATTAGTGGATGGTAACTAGTGGTACTAGCGGGGGTAACTAGTTACGCTAGTAGGTGACAACAACATCACACAGTACAGCATCACACAGTACTTGTACTGGGTGTCCACTACACCACAGTGTACATGCACTGGGTTTTCAATTGTTAACGCTAACATCTTAAGACTAGTGATGCTGCTCCCAGCGACTGTTCCCGTCCTCTGTGGTGCAACTTGATGTAGAGGCTCGTAGGGGCGCTAGAGGAGCTTCAGGTAGAGGCTCGTAGGGGCGCTAGATGAGCTTGAGGTAGAGGCTCGTAGGGGCGCTAGATGAGCTTGTGGTAGAGGCTCGTAGGGGTGCTAGAGGAGCTTGAAGTTGAGGCTCGTAAGGGCGCTAGATGAAGTAGAGGTTCGTAGGGGTGCTAGATGAGGTTAAAGGAATGTCATAACGTTGTCACTGCACAGGTGTCCACTGTAACCCCCCTCTCTCTCCCCCTGCAGATGAGGACCCTCCCGAGGAGGTGCAGGAATGCAACATCGCTGGCGAGTGTCCGGACTGGCATGTGGGAGAGTGGAAGCCCGTGAGTGGCGAGTAGCTGGTGTGGTGTAGGTGTGGTGAAGGTGTGGTGTAGGTGTGGTGTAGGTGTGATGTAGGTGTGAATGCGTGTAAATACGAGGACATAAACAAGGCTAATATTGGTGGCAGGGCAGCAATATAATAATATAGGTGGCCGGGCAGCTATATAATAATATCGGTGGCAGGACTGCTATATAATAATATCGGTGGCAGGGCTGCTATATAATAATATCGGTGGTAGGGCTGCAATACATAAATATTGGTGGCAGGGTTGCAATATAATAATATTGGTGGCAGGGCTGCATTATAATAATATTGGTGGCAGGGCTGCAGTTGTATAGCTGTTAAGAAATAAAGCCTTAGCTGTTAAGAAATAAAGCCTTAGCTGCTAAAACACCAGTACTGTTGTGACACAATGCACTCACCTAACAACAACCACCAGCTTTTCAGTGGCTAGACTGACCAACTGACTGGTCTCTACTACGCTGACTCATAATGGTAGTATAGGAATTGAATTTTCCCCTGGAACACCAGCTGGGCAAACAACAACACACCACCAGATTGTGGGAGGTCACAGCGGTGTGTTATAGTTGATTCCAATGGCAGTACATTTGCATTTAGTAATACTACTTGCATTTACTATACCTATTGATCTCCAGTGAAAGCATTCCTGCACGTAAATGGGATGACAGCCTCCATAATGAAGTGCTTGCAGTAACCATGACATTGCTACCCCACACAGCTCTTTTTCAACAAGACGATGCTCTCACTCACACCATAAAAATGCTAACAATATTAAACCCCAGTTTTAGGTCTCACAATATCGTGGAATTCTCTCTCTGACCATCAGAACTGCTGTCTCAGCGTGCTAGCTCTACGCCATAGAATGTTGCAACGAAGACTTAGGGTGGATTTCTACCAACATCAACATTAAGGCAACTCACTAATATTAATCACAAAATACAATAACATTTAGTTGAAAAGTATTCTAAGTCCAGAGGGGCCGACTGGTCAGAGTACCCGCATGCTATGCAGAAGGCTCGGTTTCGACCTCGTAGCTGCCAAGGTCTGTTTGTGCCTGACCATAGGCGACTAAGAAAATGTCGAACAGCTGCTACGATGGACACTTGGCGTAAGCCACACCTCAACCACGCTTATCAACACGTCCCTACGAGCCTCCACTTAAAGTTGCAGCACAGAGGACGGGGATCCTACTTGAAGCATCAGTACTACTTTTAAAATCTTATCTATGAGCGCCATCACTACTCTTTACATGTTAACATGAAGAATTTAAAACCCAATGTATATGCACTGTATACTCTATTAGAAATAAAGTTAAATTATTTTATTTTTTATTTTCAAACGCATTACAAATTTGTCCTACAGACATTGATGTTTTTTTGTAAATAAAGGCTAGATCCCTTTTTTAACCCTTCTGTGGTGTTCATATTGTTGTTACTCAGCCAGTTCCAGTGTTACTCAGCGCTCCTATGAGCCTTTACCTCAATCTCCTCTAGCACCCTTACGAGCCTCTACCTCAAGCTCATCTAGCGCCCCTACGAGCTTCTACCTCAAGCTCATCTAGCACCCCTACGAGCCTCTACCTCAAGCTCATCTAGCGCCCCTACGAGCCTCTACCTCAAGCTCATCTAGCGCCCCTACGAGCCTCTACCTCCAGCTCATCTAGCACCCCTACGAGCCTTTACCTCAAGCTCATCTAGCGCCCCTACGAGCCTCTATCTCAAACTCATCTAGCACCATTACGAGCTTCTACCTTCAGCTCATCTAGCACCCCTAAGAGCCTTTACCTAAAGTTGCACCACAGAGGACGGGAACAGTCGCTAGGAGCAGCATCACTAGTCTTAAGATATTAGTATTAAGAACAGAAAAACAATTAACTTGTCATATATGGCCCATTGAATAAAGCTTGTGTGGTGCAGTGCCCGGCGCTGTGTGGTGATGGCGTGCAGCAACGCACTGTTACGTGTCACACGAAGCAAGGAGGGCAGGTGCAAGTCCTGCCTGACGAGGACTGCGCAGTCCCCAAGCCTGACGAGGAACAACCTTGTTCTTCCGTTCCCTGTGACGGTGTGGACTGGATAACAGCTGAGTGGACTGGGGTGAGTTCTGGGGGTCATGAAGGAGGAACTGCGGGTGAGTTGTGGGGGTCATGAAGGAGGAACTGGGGGTGAGTTATAGGGAAAGTCATGAAGGAGGCAGGGGTGAGGGGTATGAGGAGTGGATTATGAAGGGAAAACTGAAGTGTATGGTGGGAAATTTAGTTCAGAAAGAGTGAATTGGAGGACTTGAAAGAAGAGGGAGGGGACTGAAGGGCTTGGAAGAAGTGGAGGGAGTGAGTGGAGGGAGGAAGGCTTGGGGAATGATGCCCTCAGACAGATCACCGTGCGTTTGGGTGCTGTGGTTGTAAATCCCCCTCAGGGTGAGGAGGAAGGTTAAGGGGGTTGAGGAAAGGGGGATTGGTGGAAGAAATTAAGAAAAACCTGCCGTATTTCCCAGCCAGTTGAAGTGTCGTACTGAGCTGTTCCTTCAGCCGTGGTGCCTGAATTGATGCCTCATCCTGCTGAGTTCCATCGCTGTAGCTCCTCCATCGCAACCTTGTAAGCTGTTGCTAGTGTTCTAGAGTTCTTAGTTCGCACTTGCCAGTAAGTTATTAAAAATGCATTATGAGAAAGTAAGTCAGAGGGGAACTTTGCCTAATCCCCCATCCCCCTCCAGTGCACCAGCTGTGGACAGGAGCAAGAGACCAGGAACGTGCTGTGCTCGAGTGAGAGCGGACAGATGGTGGACGACAGCGAGTGTGACGCCAGACGCAAGCCTCAACACACACGGCAGTGTGAACATACCCTCTCTGAGTGCGAGTACAGGTGGTACTTGTCCAGCTGGTCCAAGGTGAGGACAGGTGGCACTGATCCAGCTGATCCAAGGTGAGCACAGGTGGTACTTGTCCAGCTGGTCCGAGGTGAGTACAGGTGGTACTCTTGAAGCGGTGTAAAGTGAGTGGGATAGGCAATGTTAGATGATGTAGGCACAGCGAGCAAACAAAACTGACTACCAAATTGATGAAGTGAGTTGGCATTACTACCTGTTATACATAACACGTCCAGCACGTCAACATTAAGACGATTACTTCACTACAAAACTTTCATGTTGAGCACACGTCCTAGTGTGCTTGTTCCATTTCGATGCGTGACTGATGGACCTAATGCTCGTGACTATCTAGTATTTCTTTCTCGACCACTATTCCTCCTCTATTCTTCTACTTTGTCTCCTTCCCTTTCATTTACTTCCTCTTTAGTCGGGGGGTTAGCGGCCGTTGCTTTTGCTGCACGGTTTCTAGTTTGAGTGTCCACGAGGAACTTGAATTTCTTCTGCTTGTGACGCGAGGACCAGGAAAACCGACTAATTGACTGATAGATTAACTATTTCCTCAAACGACTAGCTCGGCTCGTCTCTACGACGCTGACCCCTAATGGTAGCATAAGAATTGAAAATCCCACATATGTGTATGATGTATCTGATTAGAAAAGCCTTTTTTCTTTTTTTCGACAACTACTGGAAATGACGCGTTGTGTCCAGTGCTCAGCGGAATGCTTCGGCAAGGGCGTGCGCAACCGTCACGTGTTCTGCGGAAGCACTGACGACTCCCTGGATCCGTCCTCCCTGGCGGTGGTGGGGGCAGACAAGTGTGACCAGGAGGAGGCCCCCCAGAAGGAGGAGGAGTGCGAGGCCAAGCCTGAGGACAACCCTGCCTGCAACGAGGAGATGGGAGAGTGGTTCACTGGGCCCTACACCAAGGTGAGCCACTCCTGCGGCAGCGCCCAGTCAGGCCTGGGTCATCATTACTTGGGTCTACAAAGTTTGTGATCAAGTATTTTGACAGTATGGGAAAACCTGGGTTTTACAACAAGAATTTCTAGGGAAGCATGAAAATAAACGTTCAGCTGACCTAGAAGTTGAACTAGGAGAAAGCAGATGAGCTTAAGTGCTGAAGTGTCTGAGTGTGTGAGGGCTGGAGTAACTCATGGATCCTGGAGCAAGTTCACAGCTCAAGCAATTCTTGAATGCTTGACAGAACTATCCTGTGTTTGGCTTTGAGACTTTGCGTCAACATTCATGAAAGTGACGACCATCCTTTCTTCAAGTGTTCTAGTGATGAATGAATGTATTTGAAACCATGTAGCTGCAGCATCAAGTAAGTCAAAACCTATTGCTTTGGTAGGCCTTCATCTCTGTTTTTCTCCCTAATTTCTATTGTACTGTGGATAACCGCAGCAGTAATACCTACATTATTGCTGTCTCCATATACCAAACTAATGTCTCTTACAGAAACTATCACAACGTTGTTAGGGAACTTTTTGGATGACAGCAGCTGAAAATAAATTTAAAACGAGCCTAACCTCTCAGGCTGCTTCTTCATTTCTCTTGCAACTTGATTGTGATCGTTGAGGTTAGGTGGTAGTGGTGTTCTATAGCAAAGTATATTTACTTCATTACTTCCACTGATCAAAAAATGCTTCGCGTGCCATGAATTACTTGAGATGCGATGTTTTTGAAATCACTGCCCAGACCAGTAACATGGACATGGAGGAAGACAGCTCACTGAGGCAACGAAGGCAGTGGAATGCTTGCCTCTGATTTTCTGGACGCTTAATTTTATGACAAAATGAGTTAGGTTCACATTCTTATTTCAAATTCGTTACTGGAACTGTGTAACTTGGTGGTGGGTTTACAGGGCAAATTATTGCATTGTGTATACACGGTAGCTACAATGCACTATTCTAAATTTCAGTAGCATTTGAACCCACTATCTACATTTAACACATTTCCTGCGAAGTGATCCACCGGTGAGTCACTCAGGTTAGGTTCTGTAATTTTTTCAAAGCTTTCTAGTGACTGTGTGTACAAAGTAAAGATTTGCACAGGATAAACAATCGCAAGAAACGTCAAGTTTGAGAAACATCAAACTGAGCCAATGAAGCTGAATTGGACGTGACGAACTTGAGCATGAAGGATTTTACTGCATGTGTTGCAGTGTGACAAGCCGTGTGGTGGAGGCACCCGCCACAGGAAGGTCATTTGCTTCTTCAACGAGACGAAGGTAGACGTCCGCCAGTGCAACGCCTCGTCCATCCCAGACGTGGTGCTCGCTTGCAACAACCAACCTTGTGAAGGTTGGCATCAGGGACTTCTTGTTCCTCTGCTTTCTTCAATTCTTCTTCATTATCTCATTTAAATACTACAAAATTCTATTAAAATTCATTCTTCTTTGTGATTACATACTGCTGGTAGGCTCAGATTTTATCAGTGCAAAAATACATTATTGTCTACTTGGGTATATTTCATAATGTTTCACAGCTACTGTCCATCTGGTCAAAAGGCATTGTAAGCAGTTTGCTCGATGAATTTTAGTTGTGTACTTGACAAGAGTTCAGTACGTCACTGAATTAAATCTAGCAGAACATTTTTTGACACATTACAGAAGGGGAAGAAGAAGAAATGACCACAACTACCACTGCACCTGATGAACAGACGACGGCGTCTGGCGATGTCGAAGACGAGGTTGAGGACAAAGACGACGAGTCAAGTGGAGACAAAGAAGTCGAGGAGGTGGAAGAAGAAGATGCAAGTGGAGATGACGAGGATGTGTTTGACGAAGACCTGGAGTGGTGTGAGGAGGGAGAGCTGCCCTATGACTACGAGTACGAGGTCAGAGTTTCCATTATTTTCTAAAATGTTTCAATCACAACTGATTAGTCTATAAAAATGTTCCTGCTGCTTGTCCTCATACCATGCCTTGCCTCACACGTCCTGTGGCCTCGATAGCTTGAAAACCTGCTCGTAATATACGAGTATCACATTCAGTAAAGGCTTGTTGCAGATCTAAACACTACGATTGTGTACTGACAGTTATTCACCGCCCTACATCGAGTGTGGTACCTCACCACTGTCACTTACCCACCAGACCCAGAAACTCATCCCACCAAAGTGATGCACAGGCACGCTTTCATCAATTTTAGTTGCGCTGCTAAATCACTGCAGTGTCAGAATTGCAACAACAGGCATAGAGTTCATTAGTCTTTACTTATAGTAAGAGGTCACATGCTTTCGATTTGCAAGCCTTTATCTTACTTCTGTGATTTGTCCACTTGATGCTGTGCACTTTGTATCATTGATGTGGCACAAGAAGTTGTTCATGTGTAAAGAAAGACCCGATCCATGAATTGTTGTGGAAGAGATCTTAGCTCCCAGTAGAAATTCTTTTCCATTAGTCTTCATTTTAACACTTCTTTGCTGCTGTCAGTTTAATTCCCAGTCACTGGACTAAGTAGGCATGTTTAAAGTTGCCATGTTAGTTTTTATCAACTACTCCTGATCTTAGCATTGTGCTGATTCCTCACTCAGGATTTGGAGGACGAGGATTTCGAAGAGCCCGAATCAGGGTCTGCTCCAGATATGGATGAAGAATCCGGATCTGCTCCTGAAGAGGAATCAGGATCTGGTGAAGAGGAAATGTCAGGGGAAGAATCAGGTGATGAACCAGAATCTGGATCAGGTGAGGAAGAAGAGTCTGGATCTGGTGATGAGGCGTCTGGATCTGGAGATGAAATGTCAGGATCAGGAGATGAAATGTCCGGATCAGGAGATGAAATGTCAGGATCAGGAGATGAAATGTCAGGATCAGGAGATGAAATGTCAGGATCAGGAGAGGAATTGTCAGGATCAGGAGAGGAATTGTCAGGATCAGGAGATGAAATATCAGGATCAGGAGACGAAATGTCAGGATCTGGAGACGAAATGTCTGGGTCTGGTGAGGAAAAAACTGGAATGGAAGACCCAGAGGAATCCCGCGAATATGAGAACGACTACGGTGTGATTGATGATGACGTCAAAGAAGATACAACTGAAGATCCTGAAGAAGAGTCTGGGTCTGCTGAAGAGTCAGGATCAGGAGATGAATCAGGATCTGGTTCTGGAGAAGCGTCAGGATCTGGTGACGATGAATACTCTGGTTCTGGGGAGGAATCTGGTGACGAGGAAGAGTCAGGATCTGGAGAAGAAGAATCAGGATCTGGAGAAGAATCGGGATCCGGAGAAGAATCAGGATCTGGAGAAGAATCAGGATCTGGAGAAGAATCAGGATCTGGAGAAGAATTAGGATCTGGAGAAGAATCAGGATCTGGAGAAGAAACAGAATCTGGAGAAGAATCAGGTTCTGGAGAAGAATCAGGGTCTGGCGACGAAGAAATGGGATCTGGTGAAGAGCCGACCTCAGAGGTAGAATCAGGTTCAGGCGAAGAATTAGACAAAGAAACTGATACATCTGGAGAAGAATTAGACAAAGAAACTGATACATCTGGAGATGATTTAGACGAATACGATGAGGCATCTGGTCAAGAAGAAAAGAAACCCGACAAGAAGGAGGTTGGTGTTGAAGAAGGATCTGGCGATGAGGAAGATGCAGAGGAAATAACTGAGTCGACGACTACAATGTTGGAAGACATAGACGATGATTCAGCCCCCATTGATGATGCATTACCTCCCAAGTCTGCACCTTTGAAAAAAGGAGCTCGGGTTGGACCCCCGAAGTGTAAACCTCGTCCGACCTCAGATTGTTTTAAGAGTGAATTTGGATGCTGTCAGGACGGCCTGACTGAAGCAGATGGTCCATTTTGGGAAGGATGTACTGAGCTCAAATCATGCAAGGACTCAGTCTACGGATGTTGTCCCGATGATGTCACACCCAAAAAGACTGCTGGAGGTGAGGAATGTCCTGATGCCAGTGCCGTGTGTGAGTCCTCTCTCTTTGGATGTTGTCCCGATAACAAAACTGAAAAGGAGTCTTCTGATGGGGAAGAATGTCCTCCTCTCTGTGCTTCCTCAAAATATGGGTGTTGCAACGACAACGAGACTGCAGCAGATGGTCGTAACGGCTTAGGATGTTGTAAAATAACGGAGTTTGGTTGCTGCAGAGATCGCAGGGCTGCTGCTCAAGGACCAATGAAAGAAGGGTGTCCAGAAAAAGATGAAGAAGAGGAAGAAGTAGATGAAGAAGTAGAGGAGTCTACAGCTGCTCCAGAGTTAGATCTTCTACCTGACTGTGCATACTCTAAGTTTGGTTGTTGCCCTGATAATTATACCTCAGCTCACGGTCCAGACATGGAAGGTTGCTGTCTAGTGTCTCCGTTTGGTTGCTGTCCGAACTACGTGACAGAAGCTCGGGGTCCAAGCTTCGAGGGCTGTGGTTGTGAATACAGTGAGTATGGCTGCTGCCCAGACAACGAAACTACTGCTCGAGGCGCTAACAACGCAGGATGTGGCTGTCAGTACACAGAGTTCGGATGTTGTCCAGACAATCACACTCCAGCGCTGGGAGAAGATTACATCGGATGTGCATGCAACACGTATGAATTTGGTTGTTGCCTTGATGGAGAAACAAATGCTGATGGACCAAACTTAGAAGGTTGTGGGTGTTCACACTCAGAGTTTGGATGCTGCTCAGATGGTCGAACCCCAGCAAAAGCAGCCGACGGTGATGGCTGTGGATGTGAAGCTTCTCAGTTTGGGTGTTGTCCAGACGGAGTCACTCCAGCGTTAGGAGAGTTATTCCAAGGCTGCGAAGAAGAGAGTCCGACCGTTCCTGGTGAAGTTTGTGGATATGAAAAAGACCGAGGCTCTTGCCGAAATTTCACAGTGAGATGGTACTTTGACCTGCAGTACGGAGGTTGCACGAGGTTCTGGTACGGAGGATGTGATGGCAACCTCAATCGCTTCAACACGGTGGAGGAGTGTAACGCAGCGTGCGTGGAACCAGAGGGCACAGATGTCTGCCACCTCCCTCGAGTGCAGGGCCCCTGCACAGGCAATGATGAGGCATGGTACCACAATAGCATGACAAAAACATGCGAGCCTTTTTACTACGGGGGTTGTCTGGGCAACAAAAACAGATTCACAACTGCACAAGAGTGCGAAGACACGTGTATTTTACCGGAAAAGATGGATGCTTGTTTGATGGACGTTCAACCAGGACCATGTCGAGGAAATTTCTCACGGTGGTATTTTGACCAAACAAAAGACGAATGCGTGCAATTTACGTTCGGTGGATGCAAAGGAAACAACAACAATTTCCTTTCCGAAAATGAGTGCATGCAAAGGTGCATTAGAGGACGATCTAAGGACATTTGCACTCTGCCCAAAAAGTCTGGATCTTGTGACGACACTCTGCCGCGGTGGCACTTTGACTCAACGGAGAACAGGTGCATGCCTTTCTACTACACGGGCTGTGAGGGCAATGCTAACAGGTTCGAGGCGAGGATGGAGTGCGAGACAACCTGTCCTCCTGTGTCCTATGGTGAGCATTTTACTCAGGATTCCCTTCTTTATGGGTCCACAATTAGTTCAATTCACAGAACCCATGCCCTTTGCAAGTCACTGGATTCATGAGTTGTTCAAGTTACTGGGCCTGTAACATGTTACGGTCATGATTCATTTATTATCTTACTCAGTAGTTAGAATAAATAAAACGAATAAATTGAGTGTCCTTGATAATTCTGAGAGACAGGAATACAGGTTAGGACAGCCTTACTATACTAGTGTTTTTGGTTGACTACTTAACGAAGGCATAGACACAGACAGCCTGCTTACGCTGAGACTTCCATTGTCTTGGAGGAATTAGTTTTATCAATGGAAAAGATACTGTGCGTCATTGCACACATAATGTAACAACACTGAGCCATAGAACTAAACACTATTCTTCACCAGCTCCACACGAAGATAATGCCAAGAATTTAGCAGACTCTTCAATGTACCTACATCGAACAGTGTGTGTTTCGCTAGTGTAGAGCTCACTGGTTGTATACAAACAGCATGAGATTTCAGTAACATTGCAAGACTGGACCATTTGAATCATTCCTGTTGCCTTGTTCTATTTTTGTTATACCATCTGTTTTAGAATTGCCTTACGTCATTTTTCAATTCTCTGAGAGTATAATACATTACACTTGAAAGTATGTATGTCAAAAATGCAGTTGCCTCATTCACCTTAATAACCCTTTCACTTGTACTGAAGAGATCTTTTCGTAATTATAGTTCAATATTCGGCCAGCTACCCCACCCCCAGCCTCCCTTGTACGTCCTTTACAGTGTCTGAAGACGCGTTATTCTTTGGGCAGATCCTGAAGAGAACAAATGTGCCTTACCTAAAGTGGCGGGTGCCTGTAACGACTACCAGAACAGATGGTGAGACTAGCAGCGTGTGTGAGCAGTGCTAGTACCTCACGATGGTGAGACGAGCAGCGTGTGTGAGCAGTGCTAGTACCTCACGATGGTGAGACTAGCAGCGTGTGTGAGCAGTGCTAGTTCCTCACGATGGTGAGACTAGCAGCGTGTGTGAGCAGTGCTAGTTCCTCACGATGGTGAGACTAGCAGTGTGTGTTGGCAGTGCTAGTACCTCACGATGGTGAGACTAGCAGCGTGTGTGAGCAGTGCTAGTACCTCACGATGGTGAGACTAGCAGCGTGTGTGAGCAGTGCTAGTACCTCACGAGGATGATACTAGCAGCGTGTGTAGGCAGTGCTCATTTTACACATGAAAGGTCAGGATAAAATTAAGTCCTGTTTTTCCTCCGCGCTTCAATTGTTGAAACAAGAACACGGAAGCATGAGGCACTAAATATTGTAGCAGAGGAGCAATGATAATTTTACTTTCCATGTCATTCATTCAGATATTAAAACGAGTCATTTAGAGTAGGGAACTGTCCTCCACTGTGCACACACTGTCCTCCAATGTACACACACTGTCCTCCACTGTACACACACTGTCCTCCAGAGTGCACACACTGTCCTCCACTGTACACACACTGTCCTCCACCGTACACGCACTGTCCTCCACCGTACACGCACTGTCCTCCACCGTACACACACTGTCCTCCACTGTGCACACACTGTCCTCCAGAGTGCACACACTGTCCTCCAGAGTGCACACACTGTCCTCCAGAGTGCACACACTGTCCTCCACCGTACACGCACTGTCCTCCACCGTACATGCACTGTCTTACACTATACATGCACTGTCTTACACTATACATGCACTGTCTTACACTATACATGCACTGTCTTACACTATACATGCACTGTCTTACACTATACATGCACTGTCTTACACTATACATGCACTGTCTTACACTATACATGCACTGTGGTAGACTGCACATGCACTGTCCTACACTATACATGCACTGTGGTAGACTGCACATGCACTGTGGTAGACTGCACATGCACTGTCCTACACTATACATGCACTGTGGTAGACAGCACATGCACTGTCCTACACTATACATGCGCTGTGGTAGACAGCACATGCACTGTCCTACACTATACATGCGCTGTGGTAGACTGCACATGCACTGTGGTAGACTGCACATGCACTGTGTTAGACTGCACATGCACTGTGGTGGACTGTAAAGTACAGTATTGCCCTGTACACACAGGTACTACGACCTGTTCTCAAGGGAGTGCAAGTCATTCGTGTACTCAGGCTGCGGTGGCAACCACAACAACTTCCTGACCTTCGAAGCGTGCGCGGAGGAGTGCGACAGACGGAGGGAGGGTCCCGTCAAGCTGTCCCCTGGTCAGTTGTGCAGACACTGTGCAGCCTGCAGACACTGTGCAGTGTGCAGACACTGTGCAGCGTGCAGACACCGTGCAGCGTGCAGACACTGTGCAGCGTGCAGACACTGTACAGTGTGCAGACACAGTGCAGCGTGTAGCAATCGCTGCATTGTGCAGCGTCTGATGTGGCTGCCCACGTGGATTGACTGCTATCACGTGGTTCTCCTGATAGCACGTGGAAGCTACGCGAGGTTTCACTGTACTGTCACTAAGCATCAGTGTGTATGTTGTGTATGTTATGCACGTGTTATGTGGATGGTGAGTGAGTAAGACGCTGTATGTTCCCCGAGTGCCCTCATGCGTGAGTGCTTGGTTCCATCCCTGGTGGCGGCTGAGCTGTTCATCAAAACAAGGCAGGTTGTAGTAGAGTGTGTGGGTTGTCTGTACAGGGACAGGACGCATCGAGGAAACTGATAAGCCTTTCCTTGAATAAAACACGTAATTCTCCAGTAAAGCAGTTATCTGAACTGAAAGCAAACCATCCGTCAATATCACTACGCCTCACCATATCCATACGTGTACTGCGAACACATCACCTCTCACGAAATGAAAGTGTTGGTGTTCACAAAATTAAGGCGTTTGTGTTCACAAAATTAAGGCGTTTGTGTTCACAAAATGAGGGTGTTAGTGTTCACAAAATGAAGATATTAGCGTTCACTACCTCACTCAGTTGTAGCTTTCAGAAATGCTTCATGGGGTGAAAAGCGAAGAATGTGATTTTATTTTCAAAATGAAGATATTGTCATTTTGTTTCTTCGCTTTTATTCTTTCGATGCCATTGTTCGTTGTTTATGTTATTCCAATTTTATCATAACTAAAAACATGTGAGATAATTGTACAGCACGCAGTGCTACTGTTGCCATGATGCTACTGTTGCCATGATGCTGGCGTTGTCATGGTGTTGTCATGGTGTTGCCATGGTGTTGCTATGGTGTTGCCATGGTGTTGCCATGGTGTTGCCATGGTGTTG
>VCRD01007657.1:3126-16382 GCA_006783055.1 Trinorchestia longiramus
GCAGCACATCCCACTGCAGCACACTACACTGCAGCACATCCCACTGTAGCACATCCCACTGCAGCACATCCCACTGCAGCACATCACACTGCAGCACATCCCATTGCGTCTCTCGTTTTGGAACCACGCATTTAGATCTCAACTGAGTTGGCGTGCTTTTCTGTCCCATGTTCAATAAAGATCCCTTTCAACATGCGCGCTGGCATTGACTCCGGCATTTATATTGATATAAGTGCCCATATTAATTTATGTCAAACCTACTTATAGTGGCTTGAGAACTGCTACCCTCAAGACAACTGTGATCATGAACCTTGCATTGATGACCTGGTCTCACATCAGCAACGCCCCTAGTTAATGGTCGCCCTAATTGACATTACCACTTGAATTATGAGCTTAGTGTGGCTTAAGCTTCGTTGTGTTCACACAGACGATGCCTGTGGCAGAGACTTGTTTGCGCCTCGTACTCTCTGCACAACAACAGCTGCTCGGGCAGCCAGCAACAGATGCTCATTTGATCATAATGTACTGAAATCCCTGTTTTGCTGGGTGAGCTGTTCAAAACTTGGTCCTGAAAAACAGTGCATCGTGGTGGACGAGTTTTTCGTCGAGAACGATGTTGTGGAATTGAGAAACCTGAATGAAACTTATTAAAGCCCATCAAGAGAAGTTTTTAGTTTGCCACATTTGGAGTGAGGGGGAGGAGGAGAAGTGGTGTGGGATCAGTGGGAGAAGGAAAGAATGTGAGAATTGCCAGTCAGTAAAGATGACTCGAGTCAGAAGAACGATACAATATTGATGAGAAATAAGGTGTAAAGATCAGTCTCACGTACAGTCAAAGTATCGTAAAAAAAACTCTGAGAACTCAAAACATCAGTGGGGAAATAAACGTATATTAAAATAAGCCTGACACACTTAATAAATTTAGGAATTGCTTTTATTTTAGTGACTGCTTTGTCACTTCCTTATTCTGTTTACTCGTTCATAATATTTATGTAATGAAAGTAATGACAACAGGCGACTGTGGGTGAAAGTGATGACAACAGGCGACTGTGGGTGAAAGTGATGACAACAGGCGACTGTGGGTGAAAGTGATGACAACAGGCGACTGTGGGTGAAAGTGATGACAACAGGCGACTGTGGGTGAAAGTGATGACAACAGGCGACTGTGGGTGAAAGTGATGACAACAGGCGACTGTGGGCATATGGTATTCATCGGAAAAATGTACCCAACTGGTTAACGCAGGCAAAGAGACAAGTGCTAGAAACTCGATATCTACCTTCATTATATGTACTTATATTGAACGATATAGACAAGAATTAGAATGCATGTGGAGGACATGTAGCAGTTGTACAGGAAGTGTGTAAAGCATTGGTTATTGCGGCAACATGAATTGAGGCTGCGGTGGTTAAACTAGGAATATTATAATAATAATGAGGTAATATGAACGAGTAAGGGAATGAGAGAGGAATTTTGTGAGACGCATTCAACAGGACTGAGGTATGCAGAACAATGCAATTGTTAGTGCATGTGTTGGAGAACACGCTCAGAAGCAACAAAATGAGAAGGAATAGCATAAAATATCATAAACGAGATAAATCTGATGTTCAAGTAAACAAAGAAGAGAGAACAGATGGCAATGGAGGAGTGAGATGGGAAGAGAAGGGAGGTGGAGAATTGGGGGATGAGAAGAGAAGGCAGATAAGAGGAGAGGAGAGGTGAGAGGAGAGGGGAATAGGATGAAATGGGGATGGGAGAGAAGAGATAGGAGAGGGGAGATGAGAGGAGAGGGGAGATGGGAGGAGAGGGGAGATGGGAGAGGGGAACAGAGGGGAGGGGGATGGAGAGAGAGAGAGAGAAATAGATGGATAGGGGAAAACACATAAAAACAAGAGGGTGGGGAGCTGGGAGGGGAAGGGGTGCCATGAGAGAGGATGAGGGGTGTATGAAGGTTACGTGTTGCGCTGTGGCGGCCGGTGGCACTGTCGCTAGTGAACTGCCACCGTGGCACCGTGGTGGCACTGTCGCTAGTGAACTGCCACCGTAGCACCGTGGTGGCACTGTCGCTAGTGAACTGCCACCGTGGCACCGTGGTGGCATTCAGTTACGGTGCCGAGCCCCGTGTTGAGCGTGTACCCTTGAAGTGTACCAGTACCTGTAATATACCTGTGGGTCTAGTGTTCGTGTAGAGTATCAGTACCTGTGTAGTGTACCATTACATGTGTAGTGTACCTGAAGTACCTCAATGTACTTGTATTAGTAGTGTATCTGTAGTACATAAGCACCTGTAATGTACCTGTGGTTGAAGTGTTCGTGTAGTGCACCAGTACCTATAAGGTACCTGTACAAGTAGTGTACCAATGTCTGTAATGTACCTGTACTAGCAGAGTACAACATACAGTAAGAACTGCTGTACTGTGTAAGAGGTACATTCAGCTGTGCTCAGGCAGTGTGTGTGTAACTGTGTACTGTGTAACAGGTACAGTAACAGGTACATTCAGCTGTGCTCAGGCAGTGTGTGTGACTGTGTACTGTGTAATGGTGGTGGAAGCACCCAACTGGCACGTCAATTATTATTTACTAGCAGTTATACCTGGTGTACATCCTGTTATTTACTAGCAGTTATACCTGGTGTACATCCTGTTATTTACTAGCAGTTATACCTGGTGTACATCCTGTTATTTACTAGCAGTTATACCTGGTGTACATCCTGTTATTTACTAGCAGTTATACCTGGTGTACATCCTGTTATTTACTACCAGTTATACCTGGTGTACATCCTGTTATTTACTAGCAGTTATACCTGGTGTACATCGTAACTGCTATGTTGTGCGGAACTTACAGTACACATGTGTCGCTAAATAAGGTGATGAAATGACTTCGTATGAACTGTCATTGACTGTAATTAACTGTGGTAATTTCTTACGTACAAGCAGTAGAATAGAATAGAATAGAATAAGGCAATAGGAACGAGCCGTTTGGCCCATTCTTGGTTCAATACCGAAGTCCCATGCCGTTAGTAGTAGTAGTAGAAGTAGTAGTGCAAGTAGTAGTAGAACAAGCAGTAGTAGTACAATTAGTAGTAGCAGTAGTAGTGCAAGTAGTAGTACAAGGGGTAGTAGTAGTCTAAGTAGTAGTGGTAGAAGTAGTAGTACAAGTAATAGTAGTACAAGCTGTAGTACAAGTAGAAGTACAAGTAGCAGTAGTAGTAGTAGTAGTAGTAGTAGTGCAAGCAGTAGTGCAAGCAGTAGTACAAGTAGTAATACATTGTAGTAATGGTAGTAGTAGTAGTTGTGGCAACTACTTGCTCAGGTAGTTACACCAGACCACCATGAGTAAGTAGTTACATCGCACATCAATCACACTTAAACAGTTACAGACATGCGTAAGCAGTTACAGACATGCGTAAGCAGTTACAGACACGCTTAAGCAGTTACAGACACGCGTAAGCAGTTACAGACATGCGTAAATAGTTACAGATACGCGTTAATAGTTACATGAGAATAGCACTGCCGATGTACTGAGGAATAACGGTCTAGATTAAGAAACGTGGCCTTGGTGTAAGTGTGCCAAGCATGCAAGGAAGGTGACTAAAAGCCCGCAATTAAGAGCACAAAACTTGCCTGAAACGTTCACAATCCTGGCGGGTTTCCCGCTAGACAAGCGCGTAACTCAGGCAAAACGAGCGACTTTTGCGTATTGAAGGAAGCTTTTCAGTACCCTCGCTTCTGGGACATTGCTCCCAGTTCCCTGGAGAGTAAAACATTCTCACTTTTAGTGCTTGGCTTGTATCGAGTATTCGGTCTGGAGAAATCGAATTTTGCTCTCACGTGGGTAGGTCACTCAATGAGTATACCTTACTCACTCTGTCACTCACTCCCCACCAGGAACACTAACGAACTTATTTTCAACATGAAAAAACTGTGGTGAAGAGGCTTCGAACAAATTTAACAAAACAACTGTTTTAAGAAGAACGTTCAATTTTGATTGCTTGATGTCATTATCCATAATTCAAATTACGCGCCCAGACATTCTGCCTTGAACGTGGAAGTAAAATGAGTGTATCATCAGTATACTGAACAAAGTTCATATACCTGGAAAGATGTCCTAGTTCTTTGACTTGAGTTGTAGAATGCTGAGTGATTTCTGAATCCCACTGTCAGTTTACTAACCACGAAGCCTTGTTTCTAGATGTACAAAATTTACAATCAAGTTAAAGATGACGCTTTTCACATAGAAAAAATGATTTCTATACTCATGTAGTGATATTTTACTATTTAAAAACTGTATTGTGAAGTCGTACAATCATGAGTAGTGAAGAAAAATACAACGAGGAACAAGTTTACGCTTAGAAATCCAATCTCGCCAATGAGAACCAGTGGCTCCAAGCCTGATACACAGAAACGCAGGCCAATAACAGCGTTGATGAGTTTCAACGATGCAGCACGGAGATACAAGAGGACGAAACTGTGAAGAGCTTAGCAGTACACGAGGACGGTTAGCTGGTAACAGTGGCAGGAGGCTGCTTGTGTTCAGCAGCAGAGTCAGAGGGACGCCAACGTCCGTTCTTCTAAAAATATCCGGACGACGGAAGAGAGATGAAGGAGCTGTGGAGAACACTCAGTGATACTGCGAGATCGTGGGTTGGGGGGAAAAGCGAGGAGGAACCTCATCACCACTATCCTCAGCAGCCTCAGCAACATGGACACATACAGCAACATCCCCAACATCAAACCCAGCAACATCATTACGTGGATAAACAGTCTCAACAACGACGCGTACATCGGCAACAAGATCCCTGTCAGGTGGACCCCCATTTTAGAGATCAGTATCAGCTACGGGAACAACAACATTACAAGAATAAAAAACAGCCACGAAATCAAGAACGGAATCTACAGATGCTAAGCTCAAAGCAGCGGCGTCAACAAAATAAAGCGCAGGCAAATCAAGGTATCCGACCTGTAGACAAAGTCCAGGGTGTGCAATATGATGAGCCTTCCAAGCGGCAGCAATCAAAAATCAATCAAAGTAGCAGCGTTGAAGTGCCAGATTTTAACCTACGTGGTCAACTGTACGAGAACCCGCCGAATGGGGGAAATAATACGATGCAAGAAAAAAGCCAACTTCCAGTCATGAAAGAGCCTTCGGTCATGACTAGCGCCTGCAGTCAACCGTCATCTTCTTCATTGCGCTTGCATCAAACGCAAGATGCGTCAGAAGTAGGTAATTATGGACTACAACAACACCAACAACACGGGTCATGTCCGCAGTCTGCTGAAGAGACTGGACACCACATGGAAACTTCGGGACACTTTGCCCAGTTTCCTACACAGTTGGGAAATGGGCCAAACTTCCTGGGAGAGGATAGTACAAATAATAGACAAAGAAATCTTCCATTTTCTTCCTGCGAAAATGTAAACGCTTGTTCCATGCAAGAAAATACACCGAGGTCTTCAGCAGCTGTTTTTTTTCCTCCAAACCCGAGCCCCATGCCGAGTTTCAATCCATGGCAGCAACAATTCCAAGGAAATCAGCAAACTTATCAACAAAATTCAGCATCATATGCCCAACCTGAGCTTTATTATCACCAGCACCCTCAATATCAGTCGACCCCTCACTATCAGCAGGCTCAGTATCTTCCAGTTCAAAAGCCACAGCCTTCGTTTTTTACACCAGAACAGCAGTGGTACGAGGCAAGTAGACCGCAGCAATCCCTTCCGATGGAGCTACAACATCCAGGACCTTCCTGCTTACGAATGTCGTCATCCTACGAAACTCCGATGTATTCCAACATCCCTTACCCCGTTTCAGACGCTGAAAAAAATCGACACTTCCTACTTCAAATGGCAATTCCGAATTTACGAACCAATTTAGAGAGACAAAGTTTCCCTCCTCCTTTCCCTCTGTCCAACGTCTATCCTGCTTCTCAAAGCTACGGAATTCCTCGGCCCTGCTCCGCTCCTCCTTTTAACCAACGGAATGTGACAAGCATTCCGCGTCCTCCTTTAAGGGGAGCCCAAATGACGGTAGGACCACCACTTCATGGTCACTCTCTTACCAACTTGAGAACCAAAAGTCCGTCAGGTGAAAACTTGGCAACCAGAGGAACTAGCTCAAACTTTTCTTTGAGTAGTGTGTCAACTTGTAGTTCCACATCTTATACATCGGCACCAGAACATTCACCTGTGCAAGGATCTGAAAAGCAAAAGTGGCTCTCTAAAATTTCAGATTGCAGATCTGTTCCTGAAACGCCTATACACGTTTCAGAAACCCTAGTTGGTCCGAAGAGATTGCATTCATCAGCTGCAATAAAACAATCATCAATCCCAGGGCAGCAAATTTCTCAAGCGACATATCAAGCCGAGGAGATCAATTCAAGCAGTAGTAGAATAATCGCTGGTGTCAATTCTAAACCAAACGTTCAACAACATTCATCATCGGCTTCACAACCTATTAATAATGTTCAGTGCTTAGTATCAGAAGAATCTCCAGAATCCATTGCAGCAGTACAGTTTCAAATAACGAAGCCAGAAGAATCTACAGCCAGCAATTTAAAACCTGTCTTTGAAACCAGAATGGGAATTTTACAACAAAACTCGCCAATTAAAAATGAAAGCAAATTGTGCTCTTCTTCCTCAGTCGAAGTTGAGGAAGAAAAGAGAGAAAATTTCACGAAAGAACGAAAAACTACGACCTCGAAAAACGCCGACGATAAAAACGCAGATTTGAATACAAAGAACACTTTCCAAACCTCACTAAAGCTAAACGATCCTATTCCCAAAGTAAATAATAACAAAGACTCAAGTATAAATCTTGGTCGGGACTCTTTTTGCTCAATTGAAAATATTTCTGAGGATGATGTGAAAAGTAATTTCAAAAAGAACAAAAAATCAAGAAAGAAAAAAAAATCACCAGTGATACCGATTCCAGTCATTGCTCTCGAGATTGACCAAAATGCAAGAGAATTTCAGCCTGCTAGCGAGAAATGGATATTGCCGAACATTAAAGCGAAAAACAGTGTTAACGAAAAGACTAGCATAACAAATGAAAACTCTTCACAGCAAAACAAGAATAATTTAGGCCAAGAAGTTCCAGCGGTACAATCTTCGAATGACGTTCCAGCTGCTCGATCTTCTTCCACGGAGAAAACAAGGAAAAGAAGTCAGAGCAGGTCCAGCACAAGCTCCAGGGGACGTCGGAACGGTAATAAGCGTAAAACTCCAGCTCCTTTTCCTGATATTCTGAGAGACATCGTCGACCAGTCCAAGGAAGCTGGCAACAAATCCAGCTCCAACTCAGAGTCTGCTTCAAGCAGACAGTGTGTGAAGACTAGAAAAACACGCGGAGTCTTCAAGGATGCCAAAAATGAACCCAACAAAGAGCATCTTGAGAAAACTCTTCATCATGATATTCAGAAGGTCTTTATGAAGAATGAGAAACCCAATAGTGATGAATATGTTGCCGCTGAATCTACCTTAAAAAACAGAGAAGTTTCAAAAGATATTTCTCCATCTGAAAGTACTGTTGTAGAAATGAAAACGAAAGCGACGCCTCTATCTTACGCTAAAGCCGAGAGTTTTGTGAATGAGGGGGAAAAAGTGACGGGGAATGAGTCTGATGTTGAGTTATTAAACGAGCAACAGATATTGGGCGACTGCTTGTCTAGGGCAGCAAGCAAAGGCACAAACACGAGGAATGGGCGTGATGGGGCTGCGCCGAATGACCTTGCAGGGCTTGCCAAAAGCCATATTGGTAAGCAGACCAATGGCTGCGAAATTACAGGAAAGAATGTTGTGAGGATTGCGCAAAAACAAGATACCGTCAGCTTATCGCCTGAAAAAAGTGTCGTAGGTTTAACGCAAGAGAAGAGTGTCGCGAATTCAGAGCAAAATGAGTGTTTGGTAGAGTTGGTGGAGGAAATAAATGTCGTACGTAGAACAACAAATGTAGAAAACAGTACAAACACGAGGAAACCTTGTGTTCAAAGCATGAGAGAAGATAATGCTTCTATAGTCTTAATGGATGAACAGACTATCGATTGCTCACCACACAAGAGTACAAACTTAACTCCGAGTTCAACAGAAGGTAGAAATACATTGGAATGTTCAGAAGAACAAAATGAATCATCAGGACAAATCGCACTGGGCCTCACCGAACGACAGCAAGGGGATTCTGCCTTGTACTTGAATAATGAAAATAATGTTTTAAATGTCACTGAAGAACCAACCATCAGAAATTTAGACAGCCATGAAAATGAGGCCACTGAAAAGCAGAGTTTTAGAGATCCTGTAAAAACTGACGATCAGGGAAATACTGAACGATGTGTAACCTTATTATCTAATAATCTTCCTGGAGTTTTGAAAGTCTCCACAACTGAGACCAACATAAATCAATCGACTGGTTACTCAAAGAAAACAAACTGCAAAAGCTCCAAAGAAAAGAGAGCTGCGTCTCCCCTCATTAGTGTGTCGACAGAAGAGATACAACATGGCGTCAGGGACCCTAGACAAGTGGGTCTCGTGAAGAGGTTTGACTCTCAAGAGAAGCCGAGTCTTGTGAGGAGTGAGGCAGGAACCAATGAGTGCGAAATGAAGCAGTTGGATGGGAAGTTATTAGATGACGTCACCGGACGAGAGGACTTAATGTCGCCGTGCACTGCAGCCAAAACAGAGGGAGAAATTAGCCAATTCATCAACAGTTTGTCTATTGGAAATAAATCAACTCACGTTGTTGAAAAAGAGAGCCTTGCAGATGATACTTCAAACTCTCGCTATCCAACAAGTCAGAAAGAAGCTAACAAACTCGTAAGTTGTGAGTCAGATGGTTTGGCTGATGATTGTACATCACTTAAAAGTATCGGGGAAATCAATATTCGAGAAGAAAAAAGTGATGATCTTCCCTTCATTGATAGTGCATCAATAAATGGTCAGGAAACTGGTTTAGAAATGCATGTGAATCTAATTGTTACTGAAGAAAATGAGGTATCTGTAAACTGTTTTACTGAAAACAAAATAAAAGTAGAAGGGGAAAAAAGCATAACAAACACAGACCAAGAATTAGGTGAGTCCTTCATAGGAAACATGACGAATGCAAGTTCCTTCTTACCTTCAGCAGACACCTCAAATCAAAACTTACAACGATTGGAAATATCTTCTAAACATCACATCTCTAACGGTCAGTCGTCCAACGAGCGTGAACTTGACGTCGGGGAACAAGTGGCAGAAGAAAACAACGAAACAAACGAAAAAGACGGAGAGGAGAGGAAAAAGGGAACAGTGGCCAAGCCTCGAGCATCAGATGATCAGCAATCCTCTGGCGACACTCGGCCGAGTAAAAATAAACTAGCTGTGTTCACCAGCTCAGCTTCACTCGACAGTCCCAAGACTCACGACAGTGAAGCGACTTCTCAAACTTCGAAATTGGTCTCTAAAGCTCAGTCCCTGGCCTCAACTGGGCTCCGAGGGGATAAGAATCATACCGTGAAACGTGGGAACACCATTGAGTTCGAGGGCATTGGTGGGAAACCCCATGAGTTCGTAGAAGAAAATCGGCGCGTAGAAAACTGCGAGTTTGGGGCCCTTAACGCTCAAACTCATGATGTAAATTTTTGTGCGTATGAATCTACTGAAAGAAATAGAAAAACAAGTAAAGAGTTAGCAGAAATATACTGCGAGAATGCCTGCAGCCACAGAAGTGAAACGAGTGACAAGTCTAGCAGGGAAGAAGTGTCAGTTGAATTGGTACCCGGGCGGGCTGCGCATCAGGAGTTTGTGGTGGTTGATGTAAGCTTAATCTCTGCGGTAGACCATCTCACATCAGCAGCTCACTCTACAGTAGATGAACACTCTTCTGTAGTAGATGAGGTTTTAGAGTCTGCAGTAGATCAGCGCTCTAAAAGTGTTGGCTACGACGACGAAAGTTTCGATGAGAGTGAGGATGATTTAAGTGAAGAACAAGTGACTGTCATTGAGTTGCTTAATTCTGATGAGAATGAAGTCGTAGATTTATTACAGAGTGAGGAATGTCTGAGTTTAGAAAAGCAAAAAAATACTTCTGTAGCTATTGAGGAAATTAGTCACGACTGGCCTGAAAAAAAAGAGTTCACGACCCAGATTTTGAACCGCAAAAACAATGCTGCTTTAGGAGACCTCAATTGTGCCGAATCTAGAACAGAGAATCATTTTGAAGTGTGCGGAGGTTCTGAGGAAATTGGAGTCAGAAGACACATTAGTTGTTATGAACTCCCAGAGGAAAACTCGCTTCTGCTACGTGGACAATTTGTTGAAAAATGCACTTCAGAAGTTGATCAATTAGAGCCTGAAAATTCAGAAAAAGAACCTCTTGAAATATCTGTAGATATAGCGGGAGTAAAACCAAGCGTGACAGAATTTTCTAGCTGCGCTCAGGGGTGTGGAATAAATTTAAGTGAGTTACCAGAGGAGAAACCTAACGCTGGGTGCAAGAGAACTGCAGTCAAAACTGATGTTTCCAGTTGTGAACCTTGCGTTATTGAGGCTGCTGATGAGGATGTTTGCAAGCCAGATATGAGAGAAGGGACAAGCACAGATAATCCAAGTACAAGAATACGGAGAAGAAGGAGACAAGTTGAAGAACCTGTGAATGAATCTTCCATTGAGGAAACTAGAGTGCACAGACGAAGCAGGAATGCACCTGATGAAAGACCTGGAGAAGTGAGGAGAAGGACAAGGGAAAATGATATCGCAAAGGAGGAAAGAGGGGAAGTGAGAAAGAGAAGAAGCATTGATGATGATGGTTCGTCTACTGACGATAGGAAGGAGAACCAAGATGGAGGGCCTGGTTGTATCAGACGCCCACGGATGCGTCAAAACAATGCATCAGCAATCGCATCCACTAATACTTTAGAAGAAAATATTACACCAACTACGAGTAATATTAAAGAAGCTATTTCAGAAACTGCCAATAATACTGATAGTGTAAGTATTGGAGCTAGTGAAAGGAGACGACGAAGAGCTCACGATGAAAAATCTTTGCAAGCAGAGGCTCCTGAACTGAGCGTTCTGAAAACAGGAAGCTCGGCCCAAACACGAAGAAGAAGAAGACCTCAGTCATCTAACACTACAGCCAACAGCGGGGAAGTTGAAAATGTTGATCCTCCAAAATCCGTTCTTTCTCCGAATGATTCATCAGAATCTGCTCCACGAAATGACGCTACAACAGGAGAATCTGGTACCACGCACCGACGAAGACGAGTGCGAGAAGAAGCTGAAACAAAAGAAGAAAACTCTACGGACGTGACTGCATTTGTTCGCAGAAGACGATCGAGGCCAGTGAACGCAACATCCAATCAGAACACCGAATCTGAGAACAGGACTCAAACTGAGAGTTTCGAGAAAGAGGGTAGGGAAAGTGATAAAGTATCGATTGAAAAAGCACCAGTTTCATCACCCGTTACTGAAGAGGGTGAATGTAAAGCAGTTGTACAACAAAGAGAGGAAGTGACGAACTGCAAAACTATCTGTGTAGAAAATGATGATGAAAGACCAGAATTACCTGCATCTGAAGAAATAGAGACTAAGAGGTCGAGAAGACGAAGAAGGGAAGAGGAAACCAACTTACGAGGTCGAACTGAGACACCAGAGCGCGAGAATGAGGTGAGTAATTTTAGGCTGGGGAATTTCCCTCTCCCAGCGGTGGATGAGTATATCCCAAGGGGTCATGAGACGTGCATGAGTATATCCCAAGGGGTCATGAGACGTGCATGAGTATATCCCAAGGGGTCATGAGACGTGCATGAGTATATCCCAAGGGGTCATGAGACGTGCATGAGTATATCCCAAGGGGTCATGAGACGTGCATGAGTATATCCCAAGGGTCATGAGACGTGCATGAGTATATCCCAAGGGGTCATGAGACGTGCATGAGTATATCCCAAGGGTCATGAGACGTTTGATATTACGAAATTACGCTATGAAATTGATCTCGCACGAAACACTATTGTGCGCGCTGAAGTTTAATTCAAGCTAAGAATGTGTCTCGAGAAGTTATGAACTCTAGAGATATCTAGCATCCACATGGGGGTCGTGGAAGATAAGAACCAGGACCCCTACAAGCCCTAGACAAGCGACTACTGAAATTTTTGCCTGCCCTGAATAACTAGATGAATACAATGAATAAGTAAATGAACAAATAAGCAATTAAATAAAATCTGTTCTATTCTGACATATCACACGGTGGAAACAGGTGACATTTTGTGCAACTCCTAGCTGTGTAGCAAGAAGAAGCATGGCAGCAAGTCTCTCTCATTGCGTCAGAAGTTCAGTTTTTTATTATTATGCGCGCAATATGCAGTGAAAATGTTAAATTCTTCACTCGAGAATCACCACCACGAAAAAGAATGGCGCACGTGGAAATGTTCATGCATTTGCGCATCAACATATCCACGTGTGTCATTCTTTCTAAACTACAAAAGCTATAAATAATTTTTTATTGTATATCAAATTAATGGAAAATATTAATGATTTATTTGATCATATTACAAGCGAAAATAATACAGTTAAGAGGTGTCTTCTGAAGAGTTGGCCATCTATGGAAGCTAGCACATTTTCTGTAATTCTATTGCAGGCACGACAAAATCAACGGTATTTGCACCGAATATTTAACTTACTCTGCCCTCTATTCTTTCATCTCAAGGGTTATTTCGACGGACTCAAAAAATGCATTTTATATGCGTTTGTGTTTCCATAAAACTACGGAAACACTGTAATAATTAAATTGTGACGTAGCGTGAGGACGTGTTGTGAGGTAGCGTGAGGACGTGTTGTGAGGTAGCGTGAGGACGTGTTGTGAGGTAGCGTGAGGACGTGTTGTGAGGTAGCGTGAGGACGTGTTGTGAGGTAGCGTGAAGCTGTGCACGTTGTTGGGAGTTGGCTTTATTTTAGGTGATGATTTGACGTTATATTGAATGTGTTCTAGTGTTATTTTAGATGTGATCTGGCATTATTTTGGAATGGTATTTCGTAACATTTTAGATAATAATTTACTTATTTTGAACGAGGATTTTTAAACCGTGCGTATGCGTTTTTTTTGGACGGTGATCTAGCATTATTGTGAAAGCGAGTTGTGTTTTTTAAGAACTGGGACCTGGCGTCATTTGTTACAGGGGCTTGGCGTCATTTGAGACGGATGTTTGGCGTCATATGGGACGGGTGTTTGGCGTCATATGGGACGGAGATTTGACATCATTTGGGACGGGTGTTTGGCGTCATATGGAATGGGT
>VCRD01007658.1:0-12352 GCA_006783055.1 Trinorchestia longiramus
TCACACCATGCTGTCGAGTTATACATCAATTCACACCATGCTGTCGAGTTATACATCAATTCACACCATGCTGTCGAGTTATACATCAATTCACACCATGCTATAGAGTAAAACATCAACTGACACAACTGTCTCTACTGTGCCATTGAACTTCTTCACTTGTGTACACTAAGCAAGTGCTTTGTGGCACGTTACTAGTACAACCTACGACTCCTTGTGTGTTGATGTTGGTCTCTTGCTACAGCACTCATTGGGACTTTTATACTGGGTGTGGAAACACAACTTTCTTTTTTCAACGCACTTTGCTTTGAAAAAAATCATGTTGCTGCACCCTGTATGATTGTCAATCATTCTGAGGAAGAACTGCATTAAAGCACCAGACATGACACTCGCCATATACATTATTTCATCCCCTCAAGTAGCTGTGTGAACAAGAACAGACAGAAACTCGATGCAATAATAAAATATGTCCATTTAAAATACAACAGAACTTGCCATTAGTGGCAGCAATAAAGAATATCCTGGTTATGAGTCCGTGTAAATGAGAGTGAGACAAGAAGTAAATCATTGCATCAGTTAAATTGCATCAGTTAAATGTATTCAAATAAAACATTTAAGAACATAAGAATCATCAGTTCATTGGGTCAGAAGGCGAGAAGCGTCATAGTTTTTAATATTTGTATTTCTTTATAATGGTTTCCTTCAATAAAAACATAAAGTGCAGGGATGGTGAGAAGACCGGCTTCGTACTGTGTTCATATTCCTTCACTGATTCCTTGCGGCAACTCCCTCACTCTTCAGAATTACTGAACAATATTATCACCATTAAAATTATTAAAACGAATGTTAGTCAATAACATTTTATTTTCAAATGCAAAAGACAATTATCTGTAATAATTGGCAATATTTCTTGACTCTTCAGTAGTATAAATGCTTTCGACGATGAAGCTTTCTTTCAATGAAGCTGGCTGACACTAGATGTCAAATTGGTATCGTTGCATAGAGCACACTTTGAGTTAGGCGTGAGTGTGCCTCAGTGCGGCACTGCAGCTTGTCTGTCTTGTCACTGTCACTCTTCCTGTAACATGATTCAATTATCATACGTTAAGATTTATTAACATTCGCTCCAATACATTTGGTCAGAATACCGAATGCAGTACACAACTAATGCTGAACTGTTTGTCTTCGAAAGTAATTTATGCTTCTCTGCTTGCTTTAACAAAGACAAAGAACAAAAAATGTCTCTCGTCAGTCAGTCACTCACAACCCTCAAAACTTGCAACTTTAATTTCCATTTTTCTAATTTTTTGCTCTGAAGAATCATTGAAACGAAAACAATAACACTTCAAGACTGCCAAATTTATCTGCACGATATGTGAAGTATAATTTCTTGATTTACAGGTATTATGTATTAAAAATTAACAACATGAAGTCCCGGTGATAATTATAGGTTTTACTTAGTAAAAGAAGATAATTTGACGGTTAGATTCAGATATTTCTGTGCTGTGGTGCATTTTGCTGCTATGTATAAATATGGTCATCAATCATCCGGCGCAACTTAAAGAATTACTTTCTGAAAATCGATAAGCAAGACAGAACACGATTGTTTTAGAGTTTTCTATTAAGTATTTACTCGCAATTGATCGGTAGTGACATTTCTTTCAAACATGACCAAAGTTGTTTAATCTAACCGCATAGTAGCTTGTTGTCGACTACGACCATCGCACAGTAGTGAACAAATCTTCCAGAATAAATACAAGGAACTATTTATCTTCATTGTAAGGAACACACCCCGTAATGACGGCCAGCAGTGCATCTCGCTGTACGGCTTCTGGATGCTCAAGCATTGGACAGCAATTGTGTTTGGACAATACCTAAGGAAGTCTGAAGCGCTAAGTGAACGAACACTGCATAACCATTTGACACCGAAATGACGGTGAACAGTTCAAAATGACACAATAAAATAGTCGAGTTAAAACGTGACACATTCATGTCTCTTACCGTGCACCTCACAATACAGGGGCTACTTCGATCTGGAACTACCGTGTCATAGTACAAGAATGATTGTTTACAAGTACAAGATTTTAATAGAAGATTTACCAGTAATTGCTCCAAATAGTAAGAAATTACCAGTAACTGTTCCGATTAGTAAGAAATTGGCAGTAACTGTTCGGATTGTTAAGAAATTGGCAGTAACTGTTCCGATTAGTAGGAAATTGACAGTAACTGCTCCGATTAGTAAGAAATTGCTAGTAACTGCTCTGATTAGTAAGAAATTAGCAGTAACTGTTCCGAAATAGTAAGAAATTACCAGTAACTGCTCCGGTTAGTAAGAAATTGCCAGCAACTGTTCCGATTAGTAAGACATTTTGTCAGTAACTGCTCCGATTAGTAAGACATTTTGTCAGTAACTGCTCCGATTAGTAAGAAATTGCCAGAATCCCCACTGAAAATAATCGAAAAATCAAAGCTAAGTGTCTCTGCGAACCTGCCTGAATTTTTAACTGAAACTTGATTTTCGAGTCTAGTTCAATTAGTGAATTGTTTTTTCAGCTTTAGCAGGTACACATTAGCCTTATATGTGGCTCCGTATTGATTTACATCAGCCACGTATGTACATTAACCAAGTGTGTACATCTACGATGTATATACATCTGCCATGCATGATTAAGGTCTTTCATCTTTTCTACGTAGTCAAAAGACTTGGACTATCCCTCACAAGTTATTTTCAGAAAAAAATTGAAACTTTCAGTAATTGTGGACGGTGCATAGAATTCATGAACGATTTTTTAGATTGAAGTCAAAGTTTCCTAGCATGAGTTTGGATTGCTACAAAGTTTTCTTAGAAGAGAGTTTTAAAATACGTTGATGAAATTCAAGAAACCGAAAGTTGGAAATCTTTTCGTCCATACAATAGAGATTCGGTCGGTATAAAAAGCGAAAACTGCTTTAGATAACTGAAAATTTTTCACTAGACTACAAAATAATTAAGTAAAACCAGGTTATGAGTGAGAAATAGCGAATGGTTTTAAAATTCTTCTCTTTTGCGACACAACAAAACTTGGCATTGCTAAGTTCATTCATTCATTTTACACCTGTGTTAATTCTCAGCCTTTGGGGTTGATAAATAAATAAAAACGGAAACCAAGGAATTAAGGAAACAAAAGGCAAGTTAGAAAATGGATGAAGTTTTGAAATTCACTATTTTGATTTACCTGAATAGAATATAAAAACGTTACCCTGTTCAGAAATGCGTTACCACGCTTGCTGCGCTCACATTGCAAACTGGTGCGGCTGCACAGAAGCGTGTCCTATTTGTAGGACGTTATGCACTCTGAGTCCTTCATGTCCAGTCCTTAGGGAAAATTCCTTGCTCTATTTTTCAACTCCATGATATATGTTTTTTTTTGACACAGTCTTTCTATGGAAGTATTCGAAAATATTTCTCATCTGCACAAAATCATCTGCACACCGGAAAATTATTGTGTCGGTGATTTCTGATGAAAAAGCTCGGTTGCTTTCCTTCTCTTTTGTTTGTGCAAAAGCGCACATATTTAGGCCTGTACAGAGCTTCTTTTGCCTTCTAATTTTAGAAAAGTTGCGTTTTGGAGCATTGTGAGGCGTCAGGGACGCACAAAAAGAAGCACAGAACAAAGCACGTGTAGCAGACAGTAAGTTGAGACACGTACATGGCTTAACATTGGGCTGTGTACTGCAAGGTCACTGTGCTAAGTTTGCTACGACCCTCCACAGAAATATTCTTTTGTAAAAAAGCAATGTTTGCTCTGAGCAAAGTTCTGCATGTGCTGACAAAACAAGTATTTCGTAAATTTTTAAGCTTCGAAAAAAATCGTGTGTGAAAATAAATACTTTTTTTCCGTCTTTATAAAAATAAAAATTTTGAATTATTCAAGTGAAAATGGATTATTTCATATATTCTAAAAATGATCTGATACTTACATATGCGAAACAATTTTATTCTATAGTAACATCAGCTTCCTCGTTTTCCAGAATTTTATTCACTTTCTGAAGACAAAAATGACACTGGTCAGACTTAAAAATAGAATAAGTCATAAGTTGTGATGTAAACATGCTTGTGCCAACGTACTTGTGCTCATCAGGTCAAGACATTTTATCAATTCTCTTCAATCCATTCCAATCCCCCTGACCTATTCTTCTCTATATTTTTTTATCTCGTATAAATTATTTTCAACACTTTTTAATCTCTTTTACCAATTCTTTTCAATACTTTTTAATCCATCTAATCAATTCTTTTCAATGCTTATCAATTTTCCCTACCAATTATTTTCAATACTTTTCGATCCACCATACCAATTCTTTTAAATACTTTTCAATTCTTTACCGTCTCTCTTCAATACTTTGTAATCGCCGTTACCAATTCTTTTCAATACTTTACAATCCCCCTTACTAATCCTTTTTCAATAATTCCAGACTAGATTGTCAAACAGACACAAAATTTCCTATTATGACATTCGATAAAACTCTAACTATCGATGCAAAAATTATTTCAGTTTCTGTCCGTTGACTCACTTTAAGTCTCTCAAGAGACACCAAGTTTACATTTGAATTTGATCTGAAAGAGCTGCAACCAGCAACCAGAGTGGCATCTCTAAGAAGATAGTGAGACCTAAATAATTATTACAAATTTCACTGTTATTTACATGGGCTTCAACAATCTATGCGAGCAACAAACATACGAGAATGAATGAAAAAATAGGAACATATTCCCACAAATTTGAGTGACTTACTACCCATGTTGGACCCGCAAGACTGTAAAAGCACGCAAAAAGTTTTAATAAAAGTAGAAGTAGAAGTCAAAAAACAGAACCGTCAGGGCCTGGAACCAAGGAACATTAAATGTATTAGCAAACTATGCTTTCACAAAAAATATATCAGTCTGAAATATCATGACATCAATAACAAGTATACAGCATATGTTTTGCACATTATACATACTTGGCTGATTTTATTTTACTCAGGTCCTCCATATATTAGGGAACCACGTGAAAATACTGCACGGATGTTGGCATAGAACGTGGAGACCTCAAGTAAATGGAGTGTGTAAGTTAGTATCCTCACGCATGAAAAAATTGTATCTGTGAATTCACTACTTGAGTGTAGACATCTTGCTGAAGACTGAATTCAACTTAAGTAAGTTACTGTGCATTGTATTCATTTAAATCATGTTATCTAATCAACCAAGAGGTAATAAATTTATAAAATGTTATGTGACCTCAGTGTGATTTATAACAATAACTTATCTGAAATTTAAGGATTCAGATCTTTATCGCTTTTCAATGAAGCCCTTCGTGTTATTTGTTGCTCAGTAAAGACTTGAAATGACGTTTAAAATACGGTGACTTGCACCCGACAGGGGACGCATTTATGCAAGGGAAGGGCGGTGGTGCTCGAAATGATACCGGGTATGCCTCCGAGGGACCTGTTTATGAAGGACCTATTCTTGAGAGATATGTTCATGAGGGACATGTTCTTGAGACACCTGTTCATATGGGACCTGTTCATGAGAAACCTGTTCATGAAGGATTTGTTCATGAGGGACCTGTTCATAAGGGGTCTGTTCTTAAGGGACCTGTTCTTGAGAGACCTGTTCATATGGGGCCTGTTCATATGGGACCTGTTCATGAGAGACCTGTTCATGAGAAACCTGTTCATGATGGATTTGTTCATGAGGGACCTGTTTGCGCAGCTGTTGTACGTAACCCCTGCACGCAGCAGTTGTTACACGCAGCTGCTGTACGCAACCCCTGCACGCAGCAGTTGTTCCACACAGCTGCTGTACGTAACCCCTGCACGCAGCAGTTGTTACACGCAGCTGCTGTACGCAACCCCTGCACGCAGCTGTTGTTACACGCAGCTGCTGTACGTAACCCCTGCACGCAGCAGTTGTTTCACACAGCTGCTGTACGTAACCCCTGCACGCAGCAGTTGTTACACGCAGCTGCTGTACGTAACCCCTGCACGCAGCAGTTGTAACACGCAGCTGCTGTACGTAACCCCTGCACGCAGCAGTTGTAACACGCAGCTGCTGTACGTAACCCCTGCACGCAGCAGTTGTTACACGCAGCTGCTGTACGCAACCCCTGCACGCAGCAGTTGTTACACGCAGCTGCTGTACGCAACCCCTGCACGCAGCAGTTGTTTCACACAGCTGCTGTACGCAACCCCTGCACGCAGCAGTTGTAACACGCAGCTGCTGTACGTAACACAACATCTTTACGTAGCTACAACTGCTGTTCAGAGGTGCTACAGGTAATTGCAACTGTTTTAAACTGCTGTACGTAACTGAAACTGCTGTACTTAACTGCAACTGCTGTACGTAACTGCAACTGCTGTACGCAACTGCAACTGCTGTACGTAACTGAAACTGCTGTACACAACTGCAACTGTTGTACGAAACTGCAACTGCTGTACGTAACTGTAACTGCTGTACTTAACTGCAACTGCTGTACGTAACTGCAACTGCTGTACGCAATTACAACTGCTGTACGCAATTGAAACTGCTGTACGTAACTGCAACCGCTGTACGTAACTGCAACTGCTGTATGTAACTGCAACTGCTGTACGCAATTGCAACCGCTGTATGTAACTGCAACCACTGTACGTAACTGCAACTGCTGTACGTAACTGCAACTGCTGTATGTTACTGCAACTGCTGTACGTAACTGCATCATTATTGTCTCGACCTAATGAGCAGGACTGAAAGCTCAGTAACTTACTCGACACAATAAGTTCTTCCTTAATTCAAAAACATAAAAATTTAATCAGAACAGAACTGTAAAATGAGGACCTCTCAGAAAAAGACGACCCCAATATCTTAGTGTTAAAAAATCCCCCATTGGCGTCACACGAGAATAAAATGTGAAAATTTTGCCAAAATAGCCCATCCAATTACGTCGCTCGAGCGCAGCGAAAGGGGGAAATTTCGTCACAGTTACGACTCCATTATTGGCAACGTCAAGTCGTTAATGGTAACCAAAATAACTTTAGCTGAATTGAAATGTTCTTATTTAGTGGCAGTTTGAGGAAATTAATTTCTGCAATGAGAGATGAAGAATATAGATCTAAAGCATAGTTCCTTCAGGCAGTCGACTTCGCTGGACACGTCGACGTCTTAATTGAACTTGGTTTCAGAGCAAGTGCGTGACTGGAGGCAGTCCCACTATCTGCTTGTGTCACATGAATATTTGAAAAGTTAGTCAAGGGCACAGGACTCGTCGTGCGACGTGATGTACGCTAAATATGTGTGCTGGTTCACTTGAATGCTTAAGATGAGATAAACTTCAATTGCTAAAATATACCTCATAATATGACATATTTGTATCAAACTACATATGCGTCTGAGTCGGAGAAAGCTTACACCAAATTTGAGCCATAAATTGAACTTGTAGAGCCTCTGTCATCTTGTGAGGACTCCAGTATTTAGGTCTTATTTCCCGAGTAGCTAGGAGTCAACTAATTTTTATGAAACTACTCGTGAACAACTTTGCGTAGCAAATAAATGCCTCGGTTTCTCTACCTCTTTGGTCTGTAAAACGGCGTGCATATTCAGGTGTCTGCTACCCTTCTTTCGTTTCCTAATTTTAGCAAAGTTGCGCTTTTGAAGCCTTGTGAGGTGCAAATGACGCACTTAAAAGCACGCAACAAAACACGTAGAACACGCAAGAGATTGAGGCTACCAAGCGTTCACTTAGGGCTGAGCACATCATAAGTCAAGCGAAGAAAGTAAAAATAAAGAGTGACCCAGCAAAATTCAGGATGATATATTGCAGGATTTATCACAAAATATATTGGCATTGAAACAATAAAATTAATTGAAAATAGACTAGAAATTGATTGATAGACTTTTTTAGATATAGTCCTTCTTCGTGGTCTACCTGCCGTCCTTTTTCAATGCAGCCTGCAGGCTCTTGGGGATGAACCTGATCAGCTTCTTGCATAGCTTATTGTCAGTACTGATTTCCCGACAGTTCTGCTTGATCATCTCTTCAGCAGAGTCTAGTTCCTTGCCTTGACCTCCTTCACTCTCTCCTTGAGCATTGTCTATACCTGCTGTATGGACCACACGTCAGCCATCTCATGAGTCTGATTTGTATGAGGCATCCTCGCACTGAAAGCCTGGAAAACTTCGGTAGTGCGATGAATTCTTGCTGGATAATCGTACCAGTCCCTGCTTACCGAACACCATGTGCATAGCTGGAGTAGCATACTGCGTCATTATGTGAGTATCTAGATTTCCAGGAAGATGGCCTGGATGGAGTAGCATACTGGGTCATTATGTGAGTTCATAGATGACCAGGAAGATGGCCAGGATGGAGTAGCATACTGCGTCATTATTTGAGTATCTAGATGGCCAGGAAGATGGTCTGGATGGAGTAGCATACTGGGTCATTATGTGAGTTCATAGATGACCAAGGATACCCCCGTCCTTTCCCAGTTGTCTCTCCTCTGCCTACCACGTCAGCTTCAAGTCTGAGACAATAATTACAATATCTACTGGAATGAGGCCCTTCCAGCTCATCGTGTCCCAAATCATGAATGAATCATCAGACTTTTACAACTCAAATTCAAGTAGCTCGCTTCATCCTCTCGAGACCTGGTCTGGACAACATCATTCTTGAGGTTGAGAGTTCCACGCTGTTTAACCATGGCACTGAAATCAGCGTTGATGTTCTTCCCCAGGCTGTTCTTCAGTTCACAACCCTGCTATTCTGCTACAGTGCCCTCCTGGCATACTCCATTCACTTGAGGTTGGGACGATTACACTTAAATTTAAATGTATTGCGTAACAAATCATGAAATCTTTCATTTTGAATTTACTGGGCAAACATTCGTGCTTAATTTATTAAGACATAAAAAATGCATAAATTTAAAATCCAACACACAATATAAATTATATTCATTCAGTAATCTTTTTCGATAAAGTATTTTAGTATGCCGTATGAAAATGATTCGGTGGCTCGTACCGATTGATTAAGAACGTTTAAAAAACGCGAGCAAAATATTGTGCAAGCCCGATGCCGATATTGGATTAGTCGGACCCCAAATATCTAATTCATTCAGCCCTCGTCGGTAGCAAAACACTTGTTCCTCTCAGATCCATTGAATAAAAGAGCGCGAATAAAGAAATAATCAAAGAGCACATCGAGGTGCGGAATTGACGAATGGGGTTGCTAAAGAGACGGTAAGTACGTTCATCGATTCTCAATCGATTCAAGCTAAGAGCAGCTTCAAGATTACGCTGCACTGCGCGTTGTGATGGATGTTTGCTCTTTTGGACGTCGAATAACATCAGCATGTATACGATAATGGAGCTTTCATTGACCATCAAAAAAATTTACAAATATTCATAAACCAGGGACACACTTCATTTATACTTCATTGATAATTTTTTTAAAAATTCTATCAATAAAAGTTTAGTTTTAGCATGTAGATTCAAAACAAGGCTATGAAGCATAATTTTATGCAATAAGTAGTTGAGACCTTAATTTAGGGGTCAGATTTATTTTCTCCAAAGTAAACAAAATCCCTCAGAAAACGCTGTTACCAAAAAGGAGGCACGAGAGGAGTTTCAGTTCAGCGATGAAGTGCACAAAACCAAGTAAATTAGGCCAATATTTACATGAAAGATCAACTTTTCTGTCAGGTGTTTCACGTTTGTACGTTATATTTATTTTTTATATCAGGCTTGGCCTTGACACATCGCACCAAAATATTTGGCAAACAAAATACTTTTTTTGCATTTAAAACAGGTAAATTCTCTAAACGAGGAGTAAAGAAATTCGTTACTGAAAGGATGAAGAGAACTTTTCATGTGTAATTAAACACAATTTTATGCTAAAACGTAGTATGGGTTTGCAATAAACAAGCATATTGTTTAATATAGTAATAATTATCGTGCAGACGCTGGGTGTCACAGCATAAGCTAGGACACCACTGTTATACACTGGTATATATTTCACATTAAGCGTTTAGCACAAGAACGTGGACGTGGGTAACGAACAAGATAATGCAATAATAAAGAAAAAATGAATCAATGAATGATTTTCCTTTTATCAAAACACGTATAGATAAATATCCATGGGTAAGAAATATTATAAATAAATATTAATTCAGGTTATATGTCCTATGTCATCCAAAAAGCTCTATCAATTCACTGACATTTTGATACGAGTCGAATGTTTTTGTGTAAAAGGTTTACTTTTTTTACTGATCAATCTTCTTTATTTTATTGTATTCGACACACAAGTAGCGGTTTCGCTGGCTGGTCTACGAGCAAGACTAGTACAGCTGACAATAGAGGCTAGTAGACGAGTTCCATACTCAAAGTTTTAAAACCAGAAGTTTTTCTTCCTTAGCTCTATTGAGACGCGCTGTCGATTGAGACGCGCTGGAATATCCATCACATAAGAAACTTCCAGCGTTAGAAAGACCACAGGACCACTGGATGGTTACTTCATGCTCTTCTAGTTTTCAATTGAATCAAATTTTTCAAAGATCAATTAAGAATTAACTCGGAAATTTCACCGTAACCACATGTCTCAATGGCTCCTTCAGATGTCACTACGGTGTCACGCAAAAAATTTCTCTTGATTCACTCAATCGTTCTCGTATATTTTTTTATTATTCATGAGACTTCATTTGCAATCAACTGTTTCCAAAAGAAAATCACCTGTAATTGCAAATATGTTGCCTTCACAAAAATCTTAGTGGGAGAAACTATGTAGCAATCACCCGAATTAAATCTATTAATGGGTAAAAAATGTATAATCAAATAAATCGGCGCTGTCAGATTTCCCTATGACACCAATATTGGTAACAACAAGAAATTATTAACTGGAGACAAAACTAACATCTCTGTGTTCCAACACCAGCAGCTGAGACACTGGTTGTGACAACATGAGTTCGCTAAGATACATCAAACATTTTAAGTTCAAATTTGGGCAGGACTCAGAAAGGTTATGGTGCATATGACTGTTTTCGAGTGAATGCAGATTACTATCTCACATTTATAACTTTTTAAGTCCGATCGTTCTTATTTACTGATCGTTTATTCAGGTTTACTTTTTTTCATTCTAAATGAAATATAGCATACATCATTATTTGATTGAGTCCCCAGACTTAGCTCACATCTTAAATAAGAGCTGAAATTCATATAATATTACTGCAGATAGCAGGATTCACGTGTATTGTAATTAAACCTTGCAATTCAATGTCTCATCTTATCAAAAAAATTTCCAAGCATATCTTCCCTCTTTCGTCCAGTGACCCCACAGAACTGCTACACCTAAGCTCCCCCGTCGAGCGTCATGAATGATGTTCATGTGGTCAGAGGTGAGAGAGGAACATGTAATAGAGACATCAAGATCACAACACGACGTACGTAGTTACGGGGTTTCCGTGATTTACTGCAGCTTCACTTGTGGCTGCCACGGGACAAAGAACTAGAAAATAAGAACTGTAATTCTGCTGGCTGCTGCGGATCGATGGTCAAGGTGACTAATGACCGCTGCTGTCACAGCACGACTGGTATTTTCGTTTGCACTCAGAAAAAGTGGAGGGCGAGACTGGCAAATGGGTGAGTATTGGCACCAGGCAAATGAACCGAACTTGATATCGTAGTTTTTGCCAACGTGACATATTTTTGCCAATCAATTGTGTTCGAATACTCTAATCAAAAGATAAAGTATTTAAATATTATAGTTCTCTGTTAGAACGGTCTTTATGTCTCAATAACGCGCAGTTGCTGCAGCTACATGTATTTGGTTTATTTGTATGTCATCGTATGAATTTACCACATCCTGATATATTGTAATATCTCTCACATAAAAGTACAACATGTAATTTTGATAATATTGCCCCCAAAATATTTCTGAAGTAAGTATATTTCGCATTGTTTTTTTACGCTATAAAGAGAAAAACTTTTATCCCGTACGAAATTATATCTCAAAGCTATTATCTCTTACAGCATTGTACCTTAAAATTATCATCACGTACAACATAGTATCTTAAAACTATCATCACTTACAACATAGTATCTTGAAACTATCATCACTTACAACATAGTATCTTAAAACTATCAACACTTACAACACTGTATCTTAAAACTATCATCACTTACAACATAGTATCTTGAAACTATCATCACTTACAACATAGTATCTTAAAACTATCATCACTTACAACACTGTATCTTAAAACTATCATCACGTAAAACATAGTATCTTAAAACTATCATCACTTACAACATTGTATCTTAAAACTATCATCACTTACAACACTGTATCTTAAAACTATCATCACTTACAACACT
>VCRD01007658.1:20642-35041 GCA_006783055.1 Trinorchestia longiramus
CAACTGCTGCGAGACAACTGCTGTGAGACAACTGCTGCGAGACAACTGCTGCGAGACAACTGCTGCGAGACAACTGCTGCGAGACAACTGCTGCGAGACAAATGAAAGCGATTATGATATTCGAGGCAGTGACTGGTTTACCTCAGAAAATTCATTAAATGCTCATCAACTACGAGCTAAGGAGTGAGAATTAGAACCTGCCAATGCGCTCTGAATTAATGAAATAGGCTCTAAAGAAATGTCTGGAGTGTTGTTCAATGGAAATAAACTGGCGCAGAGATATGCAGCTGTATATGAAAAATTACACGTACTGATTTCAAGCAACCACGAATAAAAATGGTTTTAAAAATCAAGGATTGATAAAAGTTATATTGAATGGTAAAAATGTTATCCGCAAATTTCTGAAGGAAATTGCCGTGTGTAATTGTATGATGATAAATACGTGGATTAAAATGGAAGAATGTTATGTGTGCAAATGATATCATTACAATTTTTATGGATAAGAAGAAGAGACTGAAATGTACGGGCAGTTTGAGGATCACGACTTAATATCTACTCTACAATAAAATGTGAACGCACTGTATTACTTAATGTAACCTGCAGTTGCAAAGTAAACATGAGACGGACACGGATTTTGAATCATCAAAGGGTGTTTTCATACGACTTGAAGGCTTGGATTCAACATTAAACATAAGAGAAATTTTCTTTGAATCTCAACCGCACGAGCCAGATAACGGAAAGCACTGATTGGAAGGCACGCGAGAGAAACTGAGGAAAATTTGAAGGGTAGTTTGAGAAGCACTGTAGATGCTGGTGTGCGCATGCGTGCTACTGGAGCGCGGTTCGATGCGTTTAGAGGGGCGTGACACCTGTTCTGTAGCGGCCTCTGCCAGACTGACGAGGTAAGCACGCGGGAGTGGCTTGCGCCCACAGCTGGGGGTGTGGCAGGGGCCCACCCTCTCCCCTCTAGGGGGCAAGTGCCCCCAGGTATTGTCACGATTAAATACAATGCAAATAGCGCTTAAGCGCCAATTTTAATTTACGGGGTAATATAACAGAAAACGTCTTGAAGAAATACGACTTATGATTGAGAAAAAATCACAAATAAGTTGAAATAGCAGTAGGAGTCGCAGTCGAGTAGTACAGGTATTTTAGTTACGTAGGATGTGAAAATGCGTCAATGGTGAATGAAGAACGTACAAATTAGAATTGAAAGTTAAAGAAAAATCGTCAAAGAAGGTCATAATGGAAACACTATAGGAAATTGCAATTGCACATTTCTGAAAAAAGTTGAAAACTTCGAAGAGTGATGTAATTTTTTGATTAAGTACCTCATCCATTACTCACTGAAGTTAGTGCAAATGTACTTAATTATTATATTCATAATGCTCTGCTTAAATTACATGCACTTAGCTTAAAGCAATTGAAGTGTTATTAAATCGAAGAAAATCGATGTCTGAGAGAATAAAACTATCATTTAAGACTATAAAGTAAATTAAACGCCATTATGTAGTGTATGCGTGTGCATTTACTCACTTTGCAAAGTACTATATATGCTCAGATTAAAGGAGTTCTAATTAACCTATTAAAATATAAGATACTCGTGATGTTCGCAGGGATGAACGTTGCTCTTTAATTTTCTTCGTTTAAGTCGGTGTCAGTGAAACATCCAGGCTTTTAACAGCTCCGTGACTCAACAGAGTTCCTAACTATTAACTAGTGGTCAATATTGACTAGTGGTGACTTCCTTTGAGAGGGCATGCGTTGTTGTTCAGGAAGATGGCACGTCACGAGTGTCACGGTACCTTAATTGTAGCTGGTGACTGGTTTGGTTCGGGTGAACAAACGTCCTTGCAATCAGACATTAATGTAGTTCCTTATGAGACTATTTCATACTATCCCGATTGTTTTATCTAGTGAAAGAAGTGCAGAAGCTTGTTTTTTGCTAGTGGTCTTAGTGTGACGATTTAATGACTCCACTAATTGCGTAGTTTGGTCTCATAAGAGAATTGAACTAAACTCATGTACTACAGACTCATATTTTCTTTAGTTAGCCCAAGATACAGGACAAGAAAGTTACTTTGTCGTATTATCCCTTTAACTTGGTTGGTTTATCACTCATTAAGTATTTTTAAGTGTGATCTGCGAAGTCAAGAGTATTATACAGCTCTCTTGACTGACTAAAATTATGAGAGAGATGGTGTAATTATAGACTAGCTAACGAACCTGCACTTCAATTGTAACTGTTCCATTGAAGGATACTACTTTGTGTGTTGTTATATTTACGCTCTTATAATCGTCATAACTACATGGAAGACAGCCTCTTTTATCGTGTTGTCAACCCATGGTACCAGTCATGGATTTTAGCTTTTATACCAGGTATTGATGACCATGTGTCCTCGATTTTTTAAAGGCTTGTACGTTGTGCGCATAACTCAATGGAAAAAGTTGTTAAATTCAAGTGGATAGTTTGTAGTGAATCGCATGGCTCTACTACAAACGAATCCCGCGACGAGGCTAGCTGTCATCGACCAATGAACAAACAGGACAGAAGAAGTGAATCCAGCGACTAGCCTAGACCCTGTTACGACCAGAATCACGACATTAACCAATGAGCGGTCACGCTCAGGCCGCAGTGCCCAGCTAACCACCCAATATAACGAGGCTGCAACGCTCTGCATGAGGGACTCTCTACCAATCACTTCCAAAATCAACATCTCCACTAAGAACTCGCATCACCTGAACAACTGAACTTACAGCCAACAGCAGAGCAAAGGAAGCAGATACCAGCCATCCTGTCTGCGGACAGGATGGGGCTCAACAACCCACGCACTAACAAGAAGTGCACGTACTCCAACTCGCCCCGTGCTCCAACTCTGTACGTCCCAGCGTACCACAGGCAGGATGTCAGTACGCCAGTACTTGACGACAAAACATTTGCATCGAAGAAAGAAGAACCAAGTTCTAATATCTTATTCAAATGTCTAAATACAAACCGTTAAACTCATCCTGCCTTTAATTGCCATTTCTCCTATTGGGTTCCTCGACGGTCCCTTACTCCCTCAGGCGCTAACTCCGAGTAGGCTAAAGATATTCAATGCCTGCTCGGAGATAAGAGATGTCTGAGGGTTGGGGCTGAAGAGTGATTATAAGAGTGATCACTACAAGTTTAATTGCTTCATGACCATTCAAGCCCATACTGTCATTAGATAGCGAATCGTTTGACCGCCATCTACAGTCCTACTCTGGATTTGAACAACAAAGCTCATAGCCACTGCACAGTTTATTGATTTGAAAACAAAATTTAGCTGCGATAATTGTTTGAAAACAGTATTTTGACTCATGATATGGGCTGGAATTTTAACATTACTGTATACCTCGTCCAGCATTCCCGTATCACGTTACCAAACGCCGTCTTCACGGAGTTGAGCATCTCTCACGCTGCTGTGAAATCCATATCATTCTTTATCGAGTCGTAGCCAAAGAACGAAGAATACATATTAAAATTTCAAAACAAAATAGTATCACTTCTCTAGCACGTGCTAGACGTGTTACCAACGTCGCTTACCGTGTAGGACAAAGCTGGCTGAACAATGTTGCTCTATTAAAACTTCAAGGTAAGAAAACTTTTTCTGGTGTGGTCGAATTGTTTCAAGTTGAGACGTTAGATGAGACGCAGAAATAGCTCATTTTCTTCGTATTTTTTGCACTTTAAATTTTGCTTTTGCTCATCGTATTAAAATTATATTGCATTCTTCGTTATGCATGTGTGTGTTTGCTAGCATACTAATTTTAGAGTTTATTTTTTAATATAAATGGAGTCGGCGTCAATGATATTTTTTTAATATGATTAAATGAATTTTTAGAAGCTCAACATTTTGACGCAGCTTGAGTTGCAGTACAACTGAACGTAACAGATTTATTCATCTCTGTTTTATTTCATATAACTACAAAAATTTTGCAAACATAATTAGAAAATAACCATTATGACAGCTCGTTTCTCAAACAATTGAAGAAAATTTTTAATCGACTTTTGATATCAATACAAAACTGCCCAAAATTGAGTTCTGAAAAATAAATTCGGTAGAAAAAATGAAGTGCCTAACAGTGCTGAAATTGTATTAGGGGCGTCATCGAACATATACAAATCGTCCATAAATGTTGTGAGCACAATCACAAATATTCGAAGTAAAGATTTATGGCTTAGAAAATTGATATGGCAGTATAACTCGGCACCAGACAAGACCCAAATTGTGTATTGCGAATGGTGGCCAGAAAAATATTTTTATGCACATCCTATAAAAACTAAAATTATCAAAGGTTGAAAGTTGTCATTCAATTGCCTAATTATTTGAGACACGTTCTTTCAAATAAAATGACCACGTAAAATAGGATACAGGAAGAAGCTTCCAGAAATTCTAAATCATTTGGAAACAGTTGCTAATATTACAGCAATTGAATCAATCATAGAATACTTGTGTTCGTTAAACTCTAGAACAATTTGTGTATAATCCACCGAACATCAGCTAATGTAGCATTCTATTTATGATGAATTTGAAACATGCAACTGAAAAATACGAAATTCCAGTACCCTCATCATGCTTGACATGTTCAAGCGCAATATTTATTCTCAAAATATTATGTACTGAAACTAATTAAAGGTGTGTTTCAGTGAGTAGTTAATGTTTGCCTCCTTACATCACTCTAGAGCAAAATTTCAGTATTTTGATATTTACAGCGCGGTGCTCGCTTGAGAGAGACGCAGTATCTGGATTCTCTGGAAAAAATCTCTGCCCGGAGGACAAGCCTCATTTAATATGAGAGACACACAGCCAGACGAGAAAACTGCAATTTGTTAAGTAGTATTGTGTTGCATGCTTACTTAGTAGTACAATACTAGCAATACTAATAGCAGTAGCAATAGCAATAGTAATAGCGCTTATAATAAGGCTAATAGTTGCATTAATAATAAATATTTTCCTAACAGTACCCTGTTGTATGTTTAGTTAATTGTGCTGAATTAAGACGCTTGAGCGTCATGCCGTTTACTACAGAAGAATTTCAGTTTGAATTTAAATTTCCCACTGAATAATTGGGCTACATATTTTGTATCAGTTTAAAACATGAGTTGATATGCCTTTAAAATTTAAATTCTCTTAATTCTACATATATAATTAATATAAACAGTAGGTGGTACAACTACACAGAATAATTAAATATATATTAGAACACGACGTTTAACTCACAATGTATGCTCACTTGGTGCCTATCAGATAAACTCTTACTTTTACTTCAATCGTACATTCTGATAAGAAATTTTAAAGTGACTGAAAACATCTAGCGGAAAAATTACAGCAACTTATTCTATCGTACAGTCTGTAAAAACAAAATATCAAAAACACTAAGAATATTCGTAAGCCTTAATGCCATTATATTTTATATTAGTGTAGGTTTAAAGAAGATATAACGAAAAAAAAACAAAATCTCAATCTCGAGAAACTATGAGCCTATAGTTTCATTTCAGATTATTTTCTGCGTAAAAGTGAGCCCCGACTCCAAAGTTCAAGCTTAATATTCACTGACTTGGCCTGTTAATAGGCTGGGAATTCCAGTAAGAAACAACTCTGGACACTTTAGCTTAAATGCAAATACGAGTAGTGGCTTCAGGAGGATGAACTAATAGTTGCCCACACACTTAGTTCATTATTATGTATGTTCTGCATATGCATACTCACATCCCTGGCATCTAAATTATGGCCTATGTAAACTTTAAATCACGTGTCAGGAATAAGTACTGGCATTTCTAAACATTTTTATGACCAAGATCAGTCCAGCTGCAGAGCATCTGTCGATGAAAATTGGCTCATCAAAGTAGTTATTAGCTCATCTCTGGTCAAATCTGTTTTTTTCAAAACACTTCGCTTCAAAAACACGCCTTAGCACAGTAATTACACAGCTCTGATCCTTCAAAGTATCTAAATTAGGGACGACCTCCATGCGAACAATTATATCTTTTTCAAGTCTACTCGTCAATCTGCAAAACGAACCTCTAAGGTAGTTGCACCTGCAAGTGTCCATCAGTGAACTACACAATTAGAGCTTCTTTATGGCTTCTTTGAACTTGGAATGTCAAGAGTTTATGCTCAGGCATAAATTGCGTCCGTCGCTATCAAGGCTTGCTCGTAACTGAAGGACTCAATTCCTCTCTAAATTTTGAAGCTCAAATGTATTGTAAATGTAAGCTGGGTATATTCGCTACTCTAACCGGACTTTTTGTTGTTTTAGACATTTTGTCACTGAGAAGTGAATTCTTAATGCACTACTAGAACCAATTTTCAAACTCTTTCTTATATAAATGTAAATAAATAAATTGGATTTATTTATTTATTTATTTTTTATTTGTTTAGTAATAAAAATGCAGGATGAATACAAATGCATGATCAATTTTTTGCCAGAATTAGTGCATTATTTTTTTATTATTTCATTTTCAAATTTGAAGGACAAGTTCAATGGCAGGTGGACGGTTTTGATAAGACAATGTTGACGCCGTGTGAATATAACTGACAAGACTGAACTAATTTAATACGTAAATGTGTGTAATTCTTTGACCATTAATAATAGTTAATCATTAATTCTTCCTCTTAATAAATCATTATATAAGACTAATGTCAATTTATATGTACAATTATTTATTGGACAGCAAAATGTGAGATTCCTGACTTTTAGAGAAGACAAGTCATCAAAACTCAACTAGCGACAGGATTTCTGACTCAAGCAACAAATTATTCATCGTATCATGAGGAAGAGGAGAAACCAATAACTGCTTATTCAGAGCAAGGTAAAATATCGTCGATGAGAAATAGTGAGCAAAAAGCCTAGACTGGGACACAGAAAATTGAAACAAATTGTAATCAATAAACAAATTACTGCTAAGGGAAAGGTGAAATAAGACTTTGATTCTAGCTTGAACAATATTGTTGCAGTACGACGGAAGCCATCGGTAAATTAATTACATTAACTTGAACGTTACAATTTATAAACATTCTCAACGAACAAGCTCTTGTATTTAGCATATTTCTGAGGACAAACCACAATACATTGCAATGTGATGATGGAGTCACAAACGCAGTAAAAAAAATAGATTTTTTTTAAAGGAGCATCAAAACAACGCCATGCGTCAGCTCTGGTCAGCACAATCACAAGATCTACATAGAATTTAATTAACATGAAGACTTCTGTGCAAGAGCCTCAGGAGCACATATCCCTCAACTATCGCTGAGATAATTGACTGATGTTGGGCACAAAGAGGGAGTATTTCTTCATAGGAAACAATTCAGTCGCTTTATAGACCGACCTGAGTAGAATTGGAGCGGTTTTTTAAAGCAAACAATAAGCCGGGATCGAAGAGATAAGAAATGTGTTCACAGCAGGTGTTCATATTACGCTGTCAAACTCCTGAATTTGTGAAGATAACATTCGTAGTACCTGAAAAAATAATTATTGTGAGCATTATAATTATGTTAGGTATTTTATACGCTGATATGATTTTTCAATTGGATCCCTTCACAAATATCTAACACCACATCATCTACACCTAATGCCTGCACTGTAACTTGAGGGAAAATATTAGGTAAAGTAATTAACAGCCATCTTTTGTGTTTTCCATTTTCTTTCATTGTTACAAAGGGTTTTTAACTGATGAGCTATTTATATTATTGTGTCTAGAAGAATAACGTACCATATGAATAACTAGCCAAGCAGTAATATAATATTAACATAACTAATAATGCCTCTTGTACTTATCTGGATTAATGCTTGAATTGTTCGAGACAGCCCGCAAAATTTAAGTCATTTAATACTCCGTGCTAAAATATACAACACCAAAAGTGTTCAGATGTAGGTAATGTGTCAAAGGAAGGATGTAATTCCTATCTCATAAAGGAACGTGAAATGTGCACACAGTAAAATGACAGCATGACTATGAGCTTATTAAACATGATCATCGTCTCTTCAGAGTCCAACAGTTAGAAACACTGGCAAAAAAAACATTAAGGAAATCTAAAAAGTAAGTTGAATTTCAGGAGTAATTACCGTAGACTTATTGCACCGAGCTGTTCTGAAGGCATATGATGCAAGAACAGAATATCAATTACTGTGTGAAAACAGTCAAACAAATGACAAGTAATTTAGTATATGCCGAAATATTTGACCATCGAGCGATTTCCCGATAAAATTTAAGTTGCTATAAAACTTTGTTAATCGTAATTTAGGAGAATCCATAAAAAATTATTTGCGAAACTTTCTATAAAATTTCACATACCTAATGATTAACTCACGATGAGAAATGACTTCAACTTTTGCCTTTTAATTGAAATGTAACTATTATATAAAACTTAAAATTACTGTACGTTTTTTCATAAAATTATAGCGGAGAGTCATTATTAAGTATCATAAAATTACTTAATTAGGGTCAGTGCCACGAGTTTAAACCAGGGAAAATGCACGTGTACAATTTTTAAGTATCTCAAGCTTCGTACTTATTAATCATTTAATGCTTTGCAAATTTTCAGCAGTGATAATAAATTATACGTCGAGAGTTTTCTTGGATATTTTTAGGGAACTACTAAAATACGTCCTGAATGCTGTAATTAAAAGACCTTTGCAATATTGCACCGTAGTTGCAAAAAATGAAGTGTCATTAATTTAAATCCACTCATCGTACAACGATTAATATAATCATAACTGGTAATAATTCTGCGTAACATGCAGTAATTAAATTCTCTCTATGACCCTAGCCAATTGAAATGTCAATAAGCACTGCATTTAGAAATATCTCTGGTGCATGTAGTGTGATTTTTGCCGCGTATTCAAAGCCTTGAAACATTAATAAACTCTTAGTTGCATTAGAATTCATTAGAAAATATCGCCTTGGTCTGAAAAAAGGAACGTTGGCAAACCGTCACAAAATCACAAAGCTTCCAAGTACTTTGCGTTGATAAGAAACTAAACAGTCACGACTGAAATACAGTATACCATGTAAAATATCAGAGCAGATATTTGCAAGTGTGCATAAGTAACACAATGTACATTTAGAATATGATACAATGATACATTGAGCATGAATGAAGACATCAATATTCAAATTATCAAAGCATTAAGATTCCATTAAACAATTAAGAACAAAAAATTGAGTGAATACAAGGACAATCAGCAAGCAAACTAGCGCTCAGGTTGCATGACAAGGTACAGTGAGTCCGTTACAAGGAAAGATTATAATTTCTGACTCCTATCAGCAGTAAAATAATGCTGGGTGGAAAAATATCATTAAGTGAACGTAAAAGACCTAATCGCCAACAAAAATATACAATTGCGAGATAAACTTCTTAAAACAAATTATCGAATTCTAGGGATAGTTATGAAAAGCTCACTGAGTTACGCACATTATTGTATCATTACAGCAATGGAGTAACCTGGCAAGCTTTAATAATAAGACTGCAATTATTTCCAAATTTAAGGTTTGAACACGGAAAAAGTGGATTGAATTTTTTGAATGCATTTATATTTTCCGACAAGTAAAAATATAACAGTAGTTATAAATGGAGATTGATTAATAAGACAATTGGATGCAGTCATGCTACTAAAAAACTGTGAAAAGGCAAATATAGCAAGTTCTGAGGCTTAACTTTGCATAAAGGAGCACTTAAGCGCGTCAATTGGACGATTATAAACTTTTCAACTGCCTGCTGTAATGAAGCAACTCTCATCTAGCTAATTCACTTAACTAATTCATCTAGGTAATTGATCTGGCTAATTTTTACTGAACATGTCAAAATGAAAGGATATCCTACTCTTGTTAGCGTTCATAAGAGACTGTGTAACCTGGGGAGTTGCAAGTTACCTGAACAGGGTCGTACCCTGGTGGAGATGAGGAAGAGTAGGAGGCAAGGGGGTTGGGCGTGGAAGGCACAGGGGCAATACGGAAGTGCCTAGCAGCCTCGCCTCTTTAGGTCTTTAGGTTTCAAGTTCATGGTTGAGCAGCGTGCTGCTTAATATGCATTTTTTACACTCCAAATAGCAATTCAGCGTGTTAGAAGGGGTGAATTTTTCATGTCCCGTGCAAATATAAAATTCCCTACGAACGAAGGTCCTAGCTGTAGAATTACACAGCTCGTACCTCATAAAACTCAATAAATGACCTTAAAGGCGTCAGTAGAGCAGTTATGGTTCTAAGCTCTGACGTATTTTTTATAACACGCTCATGTCTGAGTCATGACACGTGAGTGAATAATGTTAACAGACACTCAGAGGGCTGCTACATTTTTTGGGGTAAAATAAGGAACTTAACTTCCTCTGTTCGTTGAACTAATCCTTCAGGACGTACACGTTGCACAGAAGGAGATGTCCAATTTCAAATATGCATTGATAACACTACAATATATTACCTCAATATACAAATATAAAATTAGCCACTTACATTTATTGAATATATTCCATCAATCTAGTTAGACAACAACATCCATGATATTATTTTGAATTATTTAATACGTACAATGGTCACAAACAATTGAAACACTAAATAAATAGCCAGACTCTAATGACTATCTTTTCTATTTTATCAAGGCAAATTTATATTCTATTTATGACCCTTAATGAAAAACAATTAATGTACATACCATTTAATATTCTTGTCCATCGTAGCTCAAAATATGGATCACATATTTCTATTTGAACCGCAAACTTTTAATATTACAAGTGTTTGTAGCCGTAAGCACATATTCAGCAATTTTGATAAATTATTTGAATCCACAGTAAGATTTCGCTTCAAATATTTCTGAAATGTCAGGTTGTATGACAAACTGAAGAATGTAACATAATTCAAGCGATAACAATTGTATTAAATCATAAAAGTTGGAGTTTTTCATCGTGCGTCAATGCATGGACTTTAAAAACACTGCTAGAACAGGAGCCGACAGCGTCACCTACGTCACTTCTAGCTGTTATTCACACGTTCTGGAGACCGCAAAAGTGATATCTGAGCCTCTGAGGTGTTGCTCTCGGGTCAAAACTTGACAACAAGGCGAACTCCGTCAGCTTGCTTTAACAATAAGAAGCCGTACAGAGTTTCCAAATGAGGGTAGGGAGTGAAACCACACTTACAAGTGTCGTCTGGCCTAAACTTCAAGTCTCTCCTGGTAACGCTGTTCTCGACGACTACTACATCAGGAAAGGTGATCAACCTTTGCATAAGATCATGTGCAATGCAGTGGAACCAATGCTCTCATTGATCATCATAGTTTGGGAGAAACGACGTCGTATAGAGTTTGTATAATGCTTGATACTCCACTATAAATGAACTCATGTTATTATTATGTAATTTGTATATTTTATATTAGTTTGTGTGTTGCGTGTCAGAATTTATACTAACGACACAAAACATGTGGGAAGTTATTAAAATGGAGTGTGAATAAAATGTACAAAGTTCATGATCTTCTTGGTTCAAGATGACTTTTGGTCCGCCAAGTTCTAAGCCAAGTGGGATTGTTCGAAAGAAAACTATAAACGTGATAATTTACTCGATGCTCATGGAATAACTCTGCTAGAAAAAGAGCATACAGAGAGTGAGCAATTGAAGATAACACTTTAAGTATACTATCAGAAATTCTTGATCCCAGCAGTGTGTCTGGTAATAAATAATAATACTACTTATAATAACAAAGACAGAGAAAATGTACATTACTCGTGCTATGTAGTCGCCATGTGTGAGTAACGGTAATGTACTGAGTAGTATAGATACTTGTATGACAGCTGGAGAGAATAGTGGCATCAGTACACAGTTTTTGGTACACTGATTTTTTAAGGCGATATGCCCACTTGCCATAAAACAGCGGAAGCAAACAGGAGTGCATCAAGGGAAAAGTCTAAACGTGGCTCACTACTCATGGCGGTTCATCCTTTTTGTTCGATCGATTGTAATCGTTATGTATCACTCGAAGCCATCACATGCGTGAACTTTTAGCCATTGCATTTTATGTACAATAATTTACATAACACATAGGGACATGAAAAATTCATTAAGGGATATTCTCGAATAGATGTATTCTGGAATAGCGATGAATGTAATACGATTGATTGCTTTTGCCTGTTTCAAAAACTTTGAATTGTTTTAAATGATCGGAGCGTTTCATCAAAGGGAAATGAATATAGTAGCGAGTTCTCGGGAACTACATTTCTCCTTAAAAACTACCAGCAGAATATGTATTTGAACGCAGGCACACCATCCATCACACACATACTGTAGACGAAGCCACGTCTAGCAGCGTGATTTGTTGTAACCTTGAACATTCACTCGCTTCAATGATTAATTTATTTTGTTTCAGTAAGATCTGTGCAATCCAAAGACATTCAAGACTGATGACTTTGAATTAAAATGCGGTTAATGTTAGAGGGATCTTATAAGAAAGTACGATTAATTATACAATATCAACTATTAAACACTTTGATAAAAATAATTTCGATAGAAAAGATTGATTTGAAAGCAGTTCACTGATTGTATTCAGTCTCGCTAGGAATAAAACAGACCCTTGGAATTCTAAAACGAAAATACAAGTATGTTCAACCACTCAATCAAAAGCCTGTCTGCAATCCAGATTCTTATTTGCGTTGATAAATATTTCCTGATAACATTTTAAAGGGTTATTTTTAGCAAATGACAAACTTATCCCTTTAGTTCTTCACCCTATTTTCATATTTTCCTAATATCAGAGTGACAAAAAAACAACAAATCAGCATTCGGAGTGTAATTTACACGACAACTGCTCAATATTTGCATAATAGAATGACATCTGCTGGGCCACGTGTACATGACAGTCTATGATGCCTCCTGAGGGAGTGCTGAAAGTAGAATAGAATAGAATAGAATAGAATGAGGCTATAGGAACGAACCTTCGGGCCCATTCTTGGGTCGGATAATTACTTCGATAATTATTCGGTTGTTTACCCAAGTCCCATGCCATATTTCTAGCCGCGTCAACTATGTCGGCAGCGGGATTCGAACCCGGGTCTTCCCGCTCGAAAGCAGATTCGCTCACCAGTCGACCAAGCTGCAAGTATAAGTATGCTGCTCTCATGCCATGGTGAGGATGGGGAGCTCAATGAAGAGTTCAGTGATGAGGACCACTGGTGCCAATTGTATTTTGAAGAGCTAGGGGGAAAATAAAGGAATTGAAACTAATTATTTTTGACGTATTTGTATTGAATTTAGCATTGATTAATTAGAATTTTCTGAGGAGATTACGTTCAGTGATATTTTGTTGTGAATCTGTACAGAAGTAGGACAATTAGAACTATTTACAATCGGGAACTGTTAATTAGTAGGTCGAAATTAACGAGTATGTTTCTTTTAATTGCGTATAACTAGTAATTAGAGTCTGAGAATACATCTCTGCTGTTAAGTACAAGCCTCACAAAGCGTATTACTTTACAGTAGAGGTGGTTGCACACAAGTTAAATTACCCATAAAAAGGACCTATAAATGAACAAGTTATTTTCAGCAGTTGAATGTTTATCTGCGTGGCGCTTAGTCTCAGATGAACTTACTAGCCCTCACCATTCAAAGCTGCACACATGGAAAAATGATTCTTAGTTATAAATAACTAAAAAATAAGTCATAAACTTTAAATGATTGATGATTCTTTGCTGGCAGTATGAGGTGACTCAAACGCATTGTTTCTGAATGGAGAGTTAGTGACAGCGCCTGAAGATCAATAGAAGATGTTGTGTATGATGATGATTAGATTGAAATCAGAGTGTGTCTGAGGGCTGCTTGTGGCACCCAGTCTGTAATTAGGCAAGCACACTAAGGCGGTCTCGTATGCAACACCTCAGCCCAGGAGTGTTTTTTGTGCATCCTCCTGGTGGAGAGTAGGCTTACCTTGTTTCAATCGATAGACCCATGCTCTCTCTCTGTCTCTCACTCTCTCTCTCTCGCTACACCACCACTACTCTCTCTCTAGCGAGCGCGGCTCTCTAGCACGCAGCATCGGAACAGTGCCTTCCCTTCTGGCCTCCTTGCTGTCTTCACAGCAACCCAACCTAGCCTCGACTGACTGGCCTGTGTAGGACTAGTTTGTGCGAATGAATGGAGTAAAACTAGTTTGTGCAAGACTGAATGGAGTAAGACTGGTTTGTGCAGAACTGAATGGAGTAAGACTGGTTTGTGCAGAACTGAATGGAGTAAAACTAGTTTGTGCAAGACTGAATGGAGTAAAACTAGTTTGTGCAAGACTGAATGGAGTAAGACTGGTTTGCGTAGGACTAGTTTGTGCAAGACTGAATGGAGTAAGACTGGTTTGTGTAGGACTAGTTTGTGCAAGACTGAATGGAGTAAGACTGGTTTGTGC
>VCRD01007659.1:9665-20439 GCA_006783055.1 Trinorchestia longiramus
TGCAGCCCACGGTAAATTTTGGATGCGGTACACAGCGTAAAGCTGCCGACATCCAGTGTAGCGCACGATAAATTCTGGAGGCGGTACAACGCATAACGCTACCAACATCCACTGCAGCGCACGGTAAATTTTGGGGGATGTACAACGCATAACGCTACCAATATCCACTGCAGCCCACGGTAAATTATGGAGGTGGTACAACGCATAACGCTAACGACATCCACTGTAACCCACGGTAAATTATGGAGGTGGTACAACGCATAACGCTAACGACATCCACTGTAGCGCACGGTAAATTATGGAGGCGGTGGAACGCGAAACGCTAACGACATCCACTGTAGCGCACAGTGGCTGAAGGAAAGTGATGCTCAAGGAAAAACTGGCAGAACACAACGCTATTTTTAAACCCTTCAATAAAACGACTGGAATAGCATGCCAAGAAAGTATTCATTTTCACAGACAAGGTTATTGTGGCGCAATTTAACTGAAGATTAGAACGTGCTATGATTTCTTTTACGATGGCGAGCTTTGTTGTTGCAGATTTCGGTGTATTTTTACGTTAAAATTCTCCGCGTTAGTGTTGGAGTGCATCAGAACTTATCCTGTTTATCTTAGGACTCTAATCTATCTTCTGATCTAAGCACATCGCGTTTGTTTCTTGTGAAGTATGATGACTAACTTTCGCTACCTGGAGCCAAAATATTCAATTAGAGACATCACGACATTTAACCATAAATCGTGATCATGAATTCCTCATTAATGTCTTGTTAAGAATAAAATATACTGCAAATTCTACAGTTTTTTCAAAATATAAGCTATAATCTTCTGGATTGGTCAGTTTTTAAAAGTTCATGCCAAATATTTTTTAGCGTCAAATAAAGTGCACAAACATAATTGCTTTGTTTCGTAGACAAATGAAGAAACTGTAGCACAGACATGTGGGTATAAGCTTAGAAAACACACTTCCAAAATTTCACAAGACAGTAAATCTCTTTGCTCACGCGCGCAGCACGACCAGCTCGTACGTTAATGGACGAACACCGACTGCTCTCGAAGCACGAAAATGAAACAATGAAGTAACTCATTCTCATTGCTTACATCACAAATTAGAGAAGTGCGAGATCCCGGAGATTGTCATTCACACACTCCAATGCACTGAACATTCTGCTTAACAATTATTTTGAACTCGCACTCAAATGTCCCAAAATAGAATTATTGCCAATAGGCAAGTTGAATAGAATGAAATATAGTTTTCTGTACGTGATCGTGTCGTGTTATAAACACGTACTAGTTTTGTGTTTATACCAACATCCTACAAAGAAGATAAAGCAGTAGTACTTGCAAAGACTCCAATGAAGCCCACAGGAGTGAAATACAGAGCACGGTGAACCTGGGTGACGGGACTGCAAGTAAGCAAAAGCACATCTTGTGTTAAGACTCAAGTAAAGAGCAGAACACGTTGTCAGTCGAGCAACATGACTGAGCAATAGAGAGAGTTTTAGGCAACGCTACACGGGAAAAACGGTGCAAGTGAGCTGAAATGACGCAAAAAGCAACAAACCTGGCTGCCAAAAATACGGCATGGGACTTCGATATTGAACCAAGAATGGGCCAAACGGCTCGTTCCTATTGCCTTATTCTATTCTATTCTATTCAATACCGTCAACGAATCGTACGTAAAAAGCAGGAGTTCTGAAGGTAAGATGTGTGGTGTCCATGAAGGTAAGACTGCCATGCAGGATTAGTAAAGAAGATATAGAGCGGAACCAGCACTCTTGACAGCTATCAATGACATCGAACTACGCAACACTGAACGCCTTGACGAGTTTTGAGGCCAAAACATTCATGTTTTTACTTGTTCTGTTCATTTTCATGACTATAGGCGAAGTTATTCGCTCGCTATAAGAATAACAAGATAAACGAGCCCTTTCCTGCACGCTGCTGCATATATGTTACCCTTTAGACACTTCAGATATTATTATGTAACTTGACAGTATTCAAACTTGTTTACGTTGAAACAGTTGCTGGCATTACATAGAGCGTGAGGAGCGGACGTATGGTGTTTTTGTGAGCTGTTTAATTGCTACTCATCGTCAAAGTAATACGTAACACTCATGAACGAAACTGTTGAATTATCCAAACAACGCTTGGAGACCTACACGTGGGCTGAAGCGAGAACAGCAGACAGCACGGCGACGTAGGTCCTCATATAATTAGCCCGACACAGCTGTTGCTGCTGGTTTTTTTAGCTGCTGCCAGGGCTGCTGCTAGGCAACAGTAGGGAGGCTGTGTTGCGGTCCCTCCGAGCTCACAGAACGCTATTGCCTCGCTGACAGACTCATTTCTACACGAACACTAAACGAAGAATGACCGAATGACAGTTAAGTGATGGATACAGGGACACAAGGCAAAGAATAAGTCTAGTAATAGAAGTCACTTATAAGCCGTGCACAAAAAAAATGGCATATAAGACAATACTAAAGTTAAAAAGAAAATCCCCATGAAAAAGAAAATGTCTTCAGGTTAAATTGTTTTAACTGCTGGATGCTGTACATAGATGCAAATACACTTTTACGCTAAAAACGGCAATCAGAATTTTACGTGCATAGTTATTCTCTCCATTGGTCAATACGAAGAAATAGTTATGAAGTTCCCACGTATCATAGGTTTCGGTTTCTTGCTATTCTCAAATAAAGCAATGGCGACACGAACAAATTACTAAAAGCATAATATTCACACAAACGATTTGATATAAATAAGTACCATTCATAAATCGCAATAAATTACCTCCTTCCAGACAGATAAATGTCACACATAGTTAAATGTGATGAAACTCACTGAGTGTACGCATTTTAAGCACAACACAGAGAATCGTTGAATAGTTTTCAAATAGACCTCCACACGGATTTTCATGCAAAACGGACATACGAAAAAGGTTCACTGAAGTTGGTACGATGAGCGTACAAATTTGACTGCGTTTCTAAGCAGTGAACCTCAGACCTCAACCAATCGAGTCTCAAACCTAATTTACCAAACTTAATCAAAACTTTTTCAACTGTGTTGTTTATACCTAAACATGAATATCAAGAAGTTTCAGTGATCAGTTTCAATGGTGGTTACAGAAACGGGACATGAGAGTCTCCAGCTGCGAAAACGTCGCTGGCATGACGGTTCTAAGATGAAAAGAAGTGGGACTGTCGTCACATTTTAGTATTTAACGAGTTCAAAAACGGCAAGCGAACAGCGTCCACAGGACTCTCGACTACGAGGCTCGCTTTGCTGGTCACTCAAGTCTTGCAATCACAGTCGCGAACATCACCCAGCAGCTGAGGTTGCTAAGCAACAGCGAACAACACTCAACACCAGCCTCCTCGTGATCGAGCAATACGCCCACAACGACTAACACTCACTAGATAAACCACAATTCTAGCGAGAATCGGTCTCCGCTGTGGTAAGCTGTGTATTCAAGAGAGTCTTGAGATACATCCTTGGATCAGTTGCGTGTGACAACCGTAATTGGCAAGCCACAGTAATATAGGTTACATCACAGAAATCAGTTGGTACTTCAATGAAAAGTGAAAATGAATTGCAGTTAAACATTCACATATTAAAAACTTTTATCAAGTGTTTCAACTTTTTTCTCAGCCACGGAAAAAAGAAAGGGAATAGAATGAGGCTATAGGAACGAACCTTCTGGCCCATTCTTGGGTCGGATAATTACTTCGATAATTATTCGGTTGTTTTACCCAAGTCCCATGCCGTATTTCTAGCCGCGTCAACCATGTCGGCAGCGGGATTCGAACCCGGGTCTTTCCGCTCGCAAGCAGGTTCGCTCACCAGTCGACCAAGCTGGTGATAGAGACGGTATTGTCCTGTAGGCGGGTACAATATTTTGAAGACCTGTAGCCACGCTGCAGTAGTTCGAATTCGAAACAAATTCCTTTTGAAAAGTCCGACAGACAAGACCACTACAAGTCCATCACCAGATCCTCGAGCAATAATAACTAAGTAAGAACCGAAGGACATTGCAGAGCCACAGCTAAACTTGAAATAGAAATCTCTAACGTCGGACGGAGTAGCACCTGCGGCAAAGCAGCGGTTGAAATTCAATAATGAAGAGCTGACAGCCAGTGCGTCATCAGGAGGAATGCGAGATCGCATCAGAATCCGTAATTTCACTACACGCAAGACAAAGCTGAAAAATGAAACGTGATGTAATTTATTTATTACGCAGACTTAAAATGAATGCATAACATAAGGAAGGGAAGTGATATTCTACTCACTTCACAAAGTTTACAATCTCGAATGAAGAGAAAGAAATAAATAAATGCTCGAAGATCTGGAGAATTGACTAAAATTGACAAAATCATAACATGTTTCAAGTTAAAATATAAAAATGAAGATAGGAAAAAGCTATTATAGGAAAAATGGAACTTTAAAGGTTTCAAGTACAAATATTTGAGTACAATAGACAAGTAGCTCCATGTACATTAGCAAATTAAATCTAAAAAATCCTGCATGCTAAAGAACATTTCGCTCTTTGAGTACATTTATACAAGCTATGTTGGGTAGCCGTAAAAAAAAACTGAAAACGTCACATTCCTCTTGTTCACAAACCATGTAATTCACTCTTGCACTTTCTTCCCCGTGTGAACTTAGCTTTACTATATCACCAACATCACATGTTTATAAAAAGATCAAACCATCAGTTCAGAGTGAGCGAGGTGATGGAAAGCTTTCAAGGCTCCCTTTAACAGTGAGATTAGAAGCGACAGCTCCAGAATTGGCAAGCGAATTGGAAATGTGAGTCTGAAGTCACGTCACCACTGAGCAATGCAGAACGCAGTCTTGTGTATAATGTATAGCCATGAGAATAAATTCATGAGATGCATCGAACATCATTCAAGGCTTCTAAATAAATGGATCATTCGCTCAATTTTAGAATAAAAATACAGGAATTGAAAACCTGACAAGAATAGATCAGAAAAATGTGAAATACGATACAGGTAGAAACAAGGATCTCACTACGAAAGTGATGTAGGTTGTTGGTTCTTGAATGGTACGACTCACACAATGCCACACTCCACTGCACATGCGAAGCACAATGTACAGGCAACATGCACAAAGAAAAGACTCGAACAAAACTACTAAATTCGACGAAAATCCCGTTGAGAGTAAATCCCGTTGAGATGCTTTAAAGAAAATAAAACAACATATTTCTTCAAATGTCAGTCTTATGCATCACGCAATACGACTCCCAGTTCTTGGTTGTGCATTCAATAGATAGAGAAAGCAACAATCAGTGGCCTGTCTAGACGGCAATGACGAGCTCACTTCACAGAAGACGGGTTCACAAGACGGGATTTCACAGAAGACAGGATAAAAAGATAGTTCATAAAGACGTGTTCGCAAGACGGGAGGTCACAAAGACACGATCATAAAGGGGAAATTCACAGAAGACGCGATCACAAGACGGAAGGTCACAGAAGACGCGATCACAAGACGGAAGGTCACAGAAGACGGGAGGTCACAGAAGACGGGATCACAAGACGGGAGGTCACAGAAGACGGGATCACAAGACGGGAGGTCACAGAAGACGGGCGGGAGTAGGGGCGGGTTGGCCAATCTTTGTCCGGCGACTCCATGTGCTCAAGTTGGCAAGTTTTGTTCAGAACTTCTAAAGAGAAGCTCTTGGTCTTGAAGGAGACTTTTGCAGTGCGCTCGCTCCGACTACACCATAAAACCGTCGTAAATTTGCCTGCGCTCCAACCCCCGACACCGCCGAACTCACCAGGCTTTAGTCATGCATCTTTCCCCTCCCAACTGTGCCTTTCTTCTTCGCAGTTTTATTGAAGAAAATACGGAGATTAACTTGGGTTCTAACGCTTGCTCAACACCTATAGAACAAAACGCTGAGAAGTATTTTGAAAACACTCTCAAATCTACAAAAACCAGTGAAATTTAAAAAAAAAATCAGAATAGTGCACTTTTCAGTATATTTCACGCAGCATCCCAGCTTGACTAAGTCGGTCTTGCGATAAAATTCATAAGAAATTCTCCCCAGAGAGATATCTCTAATCTTATTATTGGTCTTCCATCCACCGTAGCAATCTCACCAGACACGCTCTCTTTATCGATCGCCAGGACAGAAGCACGGCTGGAATCGAGCGCCAGCTACAACGAATGCTCAGCGTCACGATAACGCAATTAATCGTCACCGTCTGAATTACCTTATAAGTACGAAGTAACGATTTTCTACTCGCCAGAATAAATGTCTTACATTTGAAAACACGGTGTATGTCTTCTGTGCGATCACGCAAGCCCGATTTAACTATTCATTCACTTCAAAAACATTTTACGACTGTGACAAGAAATGACTTGGCAAGACACGGATTTTATGCGTTTACACACTCATATTTAACATGAACTCATTCAAATTTCGCACAACACTTAACAAATTTTGGATGCGCAATAATTTATGAATCTACACAAAAATATTATTTCATTCCTATCGTGCAATTAAGAGATGCAAAATATGTTTGTTACATTTAATTGACATCGCTTACTGTTCACTAACGCTCCCGTACATAGCAACAGCCTAAATTAACGCGTTTCCATAAAACAATCAACAAACGATGAAAAGTTACTCAATAGTCTTTTAGGTACGAAAACAGGCTCAATACCACAACACGTTAATTTTTATTATTCGAGACACGAATTTTTTCGGCAATCAAACTTTTTTTCATATGGAGATGCAGTAAACATCGACAGCTTGCTGTTGTAACACATTCACTCACTGTATGTTTATCATCTAGACCAAGGGTGGGCAAACTGCAGCCCGCATGACCATTTTTGCTAATCAAATAACTTGTGTAGGAATTTGAATTTGTTTGTTTTAATCAATCATTCTATCTGAATATTGTATTATCTGGAAGAACAATACCCAAGCTAAACTGTGAGGCCCTTTCACGTTTCATGTTTTTCATTTTCATTTTCACCTTGTTAAAGTTTGCCCCTCTCTGATTTAGACATTGTAACCAAAATTTGCCATTGCAATACACAAGACTGTCCACAGTAACTTATGAGGTCTAACAGGACGAGCAGCCTCGAGCTCTCAGCCATACTAAGTAAGCTCTATCTAAGAATAGCTCACGAGCTTCATTTTGGAGCCGATAAAACGACCTGCTGATCGACCGCCAACAAAAAGAACCGAAGAGAGACGTTGAATCCAGGCAGTGATTCAAGTTGGTATTTCAATTGGAAAAATAACTGCCAAAATATGTCACGCGTAAAGTTGCGCTTCAGTTATCAAGAAAACGATTCAAATTATTTCATTATGTTAGAAAAAATCTTGCGAGGTTATTTATTCGAGAAGTTGGTGGCCGGAGTTAATTATAAAACCTGTTTCAGCTAAAAATTAATCTTTCCTCGTTTTTCGTAGTTTACAGAAGATAAAATAATAGGTTTATAGTTATAAAAAATATCTGAGTCAATACATGTTATGTAATTGATCGTAAAGATGCACACTCTAGAAGACTCGTGAATCGTCTTCTTGAAGTGATGATAGTTCTTGACAGGGTCCAATCGTCCAAGCGAGCAGTTTTAAAGTGGGGCTTTGCATTCACTTGAGACTAACGGCGGGAACTGTTCTTCTTCTTTTTCTTGCATGGTCTCAGCACACGTGGCAAAATTCTGGGAACTCAGTCCCATATCTATGCGTGACCCAATAAGAACGTCAGATAACATAAATGTACAGAGCGTCTACAACTAAATATTATTCAAGCATCAGCGCTTGCAAAAAATATCCACACGAAACAAGAATTTTTTTCCGAGACTAGGGAGAAATGTAAGCACTGATAACTATTTAATATGGAGGCAACTGCATTGATGTGACGTTTCAAGCAGCCACAGGCACAGCCACACAACCTGTATCTGCACGGCCTAACACTGACGTTACGAAGTGGAACTTCCCGTTAGGCTTTCTTTTAGCGGTCACCGCTACCCCACAGCAGGCGCTGAAGGCTCAGGAAAAACTCAACTCATCCCGTACAACTGTACTGGAATTAACCGTTTTGCGACCGCGGGTATCACAACTCTGATAATAACTGGTCCAGAAACTCATTGGAAGTAGGCTAAAATTTACAGAACTCACACGGGCATCGTCGTATGCATAATATCTAATTTCATAGGAGCCACGCCATGTTTGTTCGAGCTGCCAAAAGCCAATTTTTCCAAGAGCCATGTTCAGGCCAGACTTTTTTTTTAGAGCAGGACGCTGGCAACTTCTGAACAACAGCTGTGGCCGGCGCCGCAATAAACAACATCGACGGCCAGCAACGGGACGTGGTGACAAAATGAAAGATGAAAAGAATTCCTCTGCCAAAAGTAAAGAATCCCAAGGAAAATTCATGAACATGTAGGCCGGTTATTGTGTGAGAAGCAGTTATTTCTTATTGGACTTAAATCTCATAAAATAATTTAGAAGACTTAGAGTAACTGCGAATTCAGGAGCAGTTACACAGAACTGCAGCGATGTACACGAAAGCAAATGAAGGCGAGACTTCAGCCAGATAGATTGAATCAAACACAGCAGAGCAACAAATAAATTAAGTTTAGGCAAAATAAATCCCGTAACACAACCGCGGTTAACAAATTTAGTTCCACGATGCAAATTTTTCCTTAGCAGAAAATATTGGAAAGCCAATTTTGTGATGAAAATTATAAATGTAGATTACCACACATGTACTAAGTATGTATCATAACAAAAGCAGAATTTAATAGTTATGAGCGAGCCTGCTGGTAAAAAATTATTGAATGATTCGCATATAACTTTAAAATGAACACAATTTTGCCGTCTTACTATGTGATTAAGAAAATATTTGTAAATCCTACAAGAAACAAACAAACAAACAAACAAACATCAGTGAAAGCTGCGTTCTTCAATTTAACACTCAAAAGAAACACAGGCGTAAAAAAGCGTCATCACGCAGGCAAGAAGGCTTTTCGGAAGCCGAGGCAATTTGTAGAGAAGGGAACAAATCGAGATCTTTCTTTCAAAAATGAATGCAAAATGAGGAACCCGGATTGCTCATCCAGCTTCAAATGGTACGGCAGCGGCGAAAGTGCCGACCAATTCTACAAGCGCAAAGTGCACGAGTGCCGCAGCTGCTGCACCAGTTACTCCAACATGGATTTTGTTATGAAATAGGGAGCTTTCATTCTACTCACGTGCTCCAAAGATGAAATTTTAGCTAGCTTTAGTATGAAATACACTCGAAGTTTTTATCGTCCCACGGACGAGTTCTGCAGTAAAAATATTCACTTAGAAAACATTGGCTCATCGAAAAATGTGGAAGCGTTTCTGAAACAAATAGTGCCTGAGCGCATATGAGAAGGCTTGGGTTTAGACACAAATAAAAAAACTATGCAGATGTCAAAGTTAGCAAGGAATCTGCCTTACTTGCAAAATTAAGAAAATTAAGGCACTTGCTTTGTTTTATCCATCCTTACAGTAAACAAAAAACGGAAATCACGAGATGCGATACACAACTCTTGGAGATATTCTTATTCTAGGGAGACCACAAAACAATTCAACTGCATTAAAAAAAGCTTGACTCGGGGAAACGCAATCATATTATACTGGCATGCAAATCTCAAGTCATTGTGCGCAAGAAGTAGTGACCGATAAACTTCATTCCGCTCCATGAGCATCAATTCGCCGGAGGAAATTCAGAGGCGATTGTGGCGTGAGAAGGCGCATAATCAGACGCCGATGAAGGCAAAGCCGCAAAGTGCGCGGTAAAGCAAGGTGATGTGTTCGATAACGGGGCCATCGGAATACTATTTCTGGCACACATGGGACTTAGAGCCCCCACAGTGACTCCACAACCCCCTTACGCAGTCCCGTAACGTGATGGACACCGTACGGACAACGTGTATTCTGCCCTACAACGTACGGCAAATCCAGGACATACTTTGAGGCATGTTGGAAGTATGAGCCAAACTTCAACGACGCATCAAAAATCTAGACAGAACAGCTCTGAAGTAGGAGAAATTTAATCAAAATGTCAACGATTTCAAGAACTGCGCAGATATGAACTACCGTATGAAAAGATATCATTTTTATCGTTTTTGACAACTGAATTTTAGAAAGTGCTCACGTGAACGTAAAATGTCATCCAGTGCGTGCACATATACAGCACCCTCGAAAAATGAGCATCAAAGAAATTGATTCAAGAAACAAGACAAAAAAATTATGAAACTAAGTCAAGTTCAACCTTGCCTGTCAGTAGCTCTTGTTACAGTCATATATTGTACAGAGTTCGTACCATACTGTCTTGTTTTCCGTCGCAAAATACTCACAAACTAAAGTTGCCCACAAACACAAGAGTTCCAACAAAACAAGCGAGGCAGGAGAGTGGAGGGCTAATTTCCGCCCTAAAAGTCTTCGAGTTTTACACGGGCAACTAAAAGCCATGAAGGTGCGAAAGCCAGCGAGCAGCCGCAGGCCGAACAGTCCCCAGAGAAGGTAGTAGGAGAAGAGAAGACTACGCTCATGTCCCTCGAGCATGAGCAGTTTTTTATGACGCAGCAGTTGCCAGCGAGGACGCGTCTGATGAGAGCCGGGCGTTTGTATGTCCTCAAGCAGGGAGAGTTTGTTTGCGCCCGCAGACGCGCCGTGCCACCATCAGCTAGCGGCCTACTGTAAACACCCACACTCTGTGTTCCCTCCACGACTTTGTGTTCCTTCCACGACTCTGTGTTCCCCCACGAC
>VCRD01007660.1:0-11091 GCA_006783055.1 Trinorchestia longiramus
CTGCGCGACTCTTGCCACTCCCTGCGCGACTCTTGCCACTCCCTGCGCGACTCTTGCCACTCCCTGCGCGACTCTTGCCACTCCCTGCGCGAATCTTGCTACTCACCACGAATATTTCCACTGTGCGAATGCGAAGGAAATCCTACTGCAGCGCAAGTTTACAATTTAGCAGTTTTCATAAATACGAGTTTATTATTAGCTTTGTTAACGAGCACAATCTGCGCCGTCTAAAATATGTGGAAATACTACACTGTAGCATAAAAAAGACTTCGTTAACCGAACTTACACTGTATATTGTAACGAGGGTTTGAGAATTTGTGATAATTATTGTCACTGAGGAGAATTTTTCAGGTAAATCAGAGTGTTCTGTAATCGGTGTTCGGTATGTAGGCATTATTTCTCATTAAATGTTAGTACTTGACTCATTATTTTTGTAATTTTACTATTATTAGTCTTATTAATTCTTCTTCCTTGTGTTTCATCATTTTATCTCGTGTGTGCATATGCACCATGATTTCTTTGTATCTCTTTACTAGTACGTTCTCTCGCGTCTCTTCAACGTCGACACATTCAAAAATCTTCTTAACAAATGTTAGGTGAGTAACCCAATAGTTCTATTAAATACTGATTCCATATCCTTTTAAAGTCTTGTGGTCTGTGTATGATAGGGTACGTGTGTGATAAACGCCTGTGCGTAATCAAGGTGCGTGTGTATGACTGAAATGTTTGTGTGTGATTGAGGTGCATGTGCGTGATTGATGCCTTTACTCTAGACGGCATGGAACTTGGGTAGCAACTCAAGAATAAAGCAAATAGCTTCTTCCTGTTGTTATATTCTCCTCTATTCCATTATTTTCCATTGTATTCTTTTCTCATCTCGTGCTTCATCGGCTGAGTTTCATGAGACGCTTTGTGTACACTGGCCCTCCCGGTAGACGAGTTCAGTTTTTTTATTTACAATGCAGTATTTTTCACATTTACCAGCAGATATTTTGTTCTGTTAATAACTAAAATATTTTTTAACGACTGGGGCTGCAACGTAAAAAATAGGAAAATTCAGTACTCGAGTCTAAAAAGAACTTGTTAACCGAGCGTCCACTGTNCTGCGCGACTCTTGCCACTCCCTGCGCGACTCTTGCTACTCACCACGAATATTTCCACTGTGCAAATACGAAGGAAATCCTACTGCAGCGCAAGTTTGCAATTTAGCGGTTTTCATAAATACGAGTTTATTGTTAGGTTTGTTAACGAGCACAATCTGCGCCGTCTAAAATATATGGAAATACTACACTGTAGCATAAAAAAGACTTCGTTAAACGAACTTACACTGTATATTGTAACGAGGGTTTGAGAATTTGTGATAATTATCGTCACTGAGGAGAATTTTTCAGGTAAATCAGAGTGTTCTGTAATCGGTGTTCGGTATGTAGGCATTATTTCTCATTAAATATTAGTACTTGACTCATTATTTTTTTTGTAATTTTTCTATTATTAGTCTTAATAATTTTTCTTCCTTTTGTTTCATCATTTTATCTCGTGTGTGCATATGATTTCTTGCACCATGATTTCTTTGTATCTCTTTACTAGTACGTTCTCTCGCGTCTCTTCAACGTTGACACATTCAAAAATCTTCTTAACAAATGTTAGGTTAGTAACCCAATAGTTCTATTAAATACTGATTCCATATCCTTTTAAAGTCTTGTGGTCTGTGTATGATAGGGTACGTGTGTGTGTGATAAACGCCTGTGCGTGATCAAGGTGCGTGTGTATGACTGAAATGTTTGTGTGTGATTGAGGTGCATGTGCGTGATTGATGCCTTTACTCTAGACGGCATGGAACTTGGGTAGCAACTCAAGAATAAAGCAAATAGCTTGTTCCTGTTGTTATATTCTCCTCTATTCCATTATTTTCCATTGTATTCTTTTCTCATCTCGTGCTTCATCGTCTGAGTTTCATGAGACGCTTTGTGTACAGTAGCACTCCTGGTAGACGAGTTCAGTTTTTTATTTACAATGCAGTATTTTTCACATTTACCAGCAGATATTTTGTTCTGTTAATAACTAAAATATCTTTTAACGACTGGGGCTGCAACGTAAAAAATAGGAAAATTCAGTACTCGAGTCTAAAAAGAACTTGTTAACCGAGCGTCCACTGTATTTTATTGTCTGTGGCCACCTTTAATTAGGTAATTTCGTATGACTATACTTACTCTACTCCACAGCATAGATTTTATCCGAAGAAAGTTTCGAGACTTCATGTCTTTGTGAGGCTTTTTTTCTTACTTATTTCTTAAGAAATATTATCACTCCTTACGAGCTCCTGTATGTACATTGTTTCTAACACTGCTTTACTTGACCACGCCTGCTATGCATTCCATAAGTACATTTATTTTTAGATTGTTATGGCAATGTATGTTTCTTATAAAACATTGTGTAGAAACTCGCATGATAATGTTAGGTTTCCTTCACTCAATGAATTTTCTGCTGTTTACTCGTCGCATCGTTGCTTTTTCGTAGCGATTTGAAACCGTGATAATTATATCTATAGCATCGTGATAATTTTAGCCAATATCTCGTATAGTTCCTACATAGCTAGTTGTATTCATTTTTGATGAAGGAACCGTCGTCCTAGCTGACTTGTAGCCTTGTGTAATCAGTTACACGAGCACTCTCACTTATGCTCCAAATTTTAACCTCTAACGCTTTTGTCTGTTGTTCCATAGCTAGTGTATGGGGCCTTTACAATGTCTACTCTGGAGCTCGATGTCGTGATCTGGGCTCTGTTCAGACACATGCCTAGGAGAAGTCTATTTCATGCATTGATGTCTCCCTGGCCAAAATATTCTGTGTACGGTCCTTAACGTGCCCTCTGAAGTATGAGAAGCTTGCTAGGACTGCGCAGTGGTAGTCTAGATACGGTTAAATATGTCTCTACAGACGGAGGTGTGGACGACAATGACCTCAGTAGGTTTCACCGTAACCAACGGAAGAATCTGTCCTACTGTACGATGTTTTCATACATTATAGGCAACAGGTTCACGTGCGGCGGTGGTGATAGTAGTTACTGCACAATGAAGAGTGGGCTAGAAAATATTATTGGGTAAAGCGTATAAGTACAGTGTCTGTGTGACATATTCCACTATATAATAATACACAATTTGTTGCTTGCTTGCTTGGTCCGTCTGTCACGCTCTTAACGATTTAGATAGGAGGAAATTCGGTAGGGTATACATGTATTGTAAGCATTGTATTGTTGATACTAAAGGCACATCCTTCAATGTGGACACTCCTTCGCAAAGCCCGCGTCCACTGGCAAATCAAAAGAAAACATTCAGTAAAGAACACGTGAATTTTCACGCGTGGGTCTACTAGTTATTTATTATTTGTCTGTACATGTATCTGGAGGATTAGAGTAACTGGTGCAAGTTGCGAATATGCTGAGGGTCTTTAATTTCTGGAAGAATTTCTTTGAAATCACTCTTGTATTGCAGTGCAGAGTGGGCCCTTCAATGCATGGTTTAGCATTGCTAGCTAGCGTGTCCACCTGATCTCACTTGGTGTTTGTATTAATACGCACATTAGCGCATGTAATTTAGTGTATACATTATTTGTTTTATACAGGATGTCCACAAAAGATGTATACATTATGTATCGTTGATACCAATAATAACCTGTTCATCCTCATGAAGCTGCGGTTTAAAGGGATGAAGCCAAGGAAATGAATTAGAGTTGACCTGTTTTATGTTTAGTGTCAACGATCCTTAATGTAAATATTTGTAGTGGACACCCTGTATAAATGTCGTCAATGTGAGAGTCTTGAATGTGTTTAAGTTCAGTTTCAAACGTGAAAATTCCATCAAAGCATTATGTATATATATAATTTGAAATACAAACTGTTAATATACCATAAGTGCTTCTCAGTGTAACTAAAGGAAAGATGTTTGCATTCTCTCTTGTTTAGGAGTAATGTGGTGTGAACTGCTTGTTAATCTTGTAGTTTTGTAACGCGGTGCGATGTCTTCATATCGATGAAAAGTGTATGGTGAGCAGTGGTTGTAGGTGGTGCTTTAGATTAGGTGAGCACTACTGCGGTGTTTGTAGGTGGTGCTCTAGATGAGACTCGACTAGCATTCCAAGTGTACGATCTTCTTACAGAAAGATGCTCGTATTCGTTTGTGTAGTATAATTATGTTCCAAGTAATTACGCTCAAAGCTGTTAGTGGTTTTCATTGCGGAAGACAATTTTTACTTCACCTAAAAAAAATTGTATTCAGTTTTCGAAGCGTCCGATGACAAAGTAAGTTTTTAGTCGAGCTTCTGTACACTATAAGTAAGATCTCGTGTTGTAAATCCAAACCAGACAAGTGTAGGTACATACTCCAGGAAGTTAGCTTGAAGCGTTTCTAGTTCTCATCTCCTGTCAAAATTTTATTTGTTACTGCCGAAGACGTTTAAAAAGGAAGCTACTAAACTTGTCCATAATTAAACATTTATTGAATTTTCAAAAGCAAAACTAGAGCTCATCTTAGAACTATACATCTTTCATGGCATAACGCTTCTTGTTTGAGTGCAAGTTAATGTATTAACGAGCTGTTGTGTGTAAGAGCGCTGTATTATGCTCCCTGACCTGCTTTTGACTCTGCTTAACTTCCAGATCTTCTTAGGGAGATGTGCTGACAGTTTGCTTCCAGCAGAATTTGATTACAACTGATGAATGCGTCAGGATAAGATTTAATGTGGCAATGAATGACCAGGTTAGGGTTTGCTGTGGGAATGAATAGGTCAGTTAGGCTTCGTATGGGAATGAATGCGTCAGATTAGGCTTGGCTGTGGGAATGAATAGGTCAGGTAAGGGTTTGGTGTCTCAATTGGTCATGTTGTGGCATGTTGTATTTTGGAATTTCTTCACGAGGTAGTAGCAAACGCGTGGTTTCAGTATACTCATGCTCGAGTGTCATCGTTTTTGTTGCAGTCAAGGATTACTATATAGTAGTCCTTGGTTGCAGTGTATTTTACGTTTCCACGAGTCAGTGCGAGGAGGACTATATTTTTCTAAGTATCGCCCTCGGACCGTTCCCATCTTTTTGATAAAGTGTGTTAAAAATGAACGCTCTGTTTTGCCATATCAGAAATTAATTTTCTTTTCTCATTCTTTGCTGTAACTACCTAATCTTATAAAATATTTAAACTGGAATTTGAGCAATCAAAATAATTTCTATAGCTTAAAAAAAAGAGCAAATTTATTTTTGAAAAAAAGTAACAATGTTAAAGTATTTATTCTTTCAACTTTCATTTTAATGTATTTTTGTATTAGGGATTGATGGCTCATGTATTCTATTTGTTTTGATCGTCTAATCATGATATGATTCATACGTTAATTCCAGCTTCCTCGTACGTTCCTTCGTTTTCCATATCTTTTACTTCATGAGCCCAGTGTTAATGTCAAGCTTTAGCGAGTAGTTGTAATAAAGAATTAATACTTCATCAAAATTCTAAAATTTACGTTGTGGTTGTGTCGCTTTTACATCATGAAAATACGTCCCGACGCCTTGTATTGCGTTAACGATCGTAAATGAAATTGATCGTTTATATGGGCATTCTTTCAGCAAGATTTTGAACTAAAAAACACAAGCTACTGTTAACGGGTACAGTCTTTTCTAACTTTAGTTTAGTGGACGAGGATGGAAGTTTACTCTTGATGCAAATTAAGAACAGTTGTACCTGATATGTGTTGTCAGTAGAACGCATGCTTTGTACCAGTAGACTCGTTTGATTCTTGTAAGGGATCCAAGGCTAAAATTGTAGACTTATCAGTGATAAATGAAGTTTCATTTATGTATGTAATAGCGAATAGAACATCTATTTGATGCATCCAGTTAGTATTCTAAATACTAATAATCTAATATATAATAATTAAATTTTATTCAACTTATGGGTTAGGTCTGTATTTAAGTTGTATTCCGTTTTCTGTTGACTGTGATTTATTATTTTTCTATTGTCCATTTCTAATACTGTGTTTTGTTTAGAGGTATTATGTCTTCGATTCTCTGTAAATCACAAGTTGTTAGTATTGCTAAATTTTGTTTCAGGGGCGATACTTTTATCTTCATTGCCACGAATAAAATTTTTAAGTTGGGCCCGTAAGAGGAGTAGCATTCATGCCCCATAAGTTCAAGTTATTTTTTGCATTTATTCTTCTAGTTCAACAATGAAATTTATCTGTGAGCGTGAAAATCCGTTGTGAGTTAGTTAACAATAATGCGCAGTTCATCTGTATCAAAAGCCCCACACTCGAGTAATACTAACATGACATTTTGACAAATTTTATTGGGGATTGACAAGATAAAAACGTGTGTTATTTTGTACACAATGCGAGTTGTGAGCATCACTCCGTTGTGAGCTTCTTGATTCTCCATGCTCATGTGATGTGCTTTGCTATGCCAGTATTGTGTAGCTTACGGTCGTCTCTTCAACCTCCTCAATGCCCTATGATTACTACTGACGGAGGCATAGTTAGGATACGTTACTCATCAAAAATACAGTCTCATATTATATGAGACTGTGTGTTACCTTGTGCACTGTCTCATGTTATATGAGACTGTGTGTTACCTTGTGCACTGTCTCATGTTATATGAGACTGTGTGTTACCTTGTGCACTGTCTCATGTTATATGAGACTGTGTGTTACCTTGTGCACTGTCTCATGTTATATGAGACTGTGTGTTACCTTGTGCAGTGTCTCACGGCTTATTCTCGTGCTCTATTCTGTGCCAGCAGAATTACTCTAACAAGAAGTCGTTGCTTTCGCCCGTAGTCAAAAAAGTTTGTGTAAAAGAAGGTGCTTTGTGAATGCTTGTGAGCATCACACATGTGCTTATGTCTAGTCGTACCTGGCCTTAACATTTCTTGTACAGTGAGAGACTATAGCTTTTTATGTTACCTAAAATATATCATTTAAATAAGTCACTGAATTTTACTTTCATTTGGAACTTCACTTCTACCGGTGAGTCTGCAAAGATTTTATTCGTAGATTAGGTTTTATTCTGCGTTTGTTTGCTTTGTAGGGCATTAGCAGCAAATGGTGAACTTGTTCACTGGGAGCGAATGGTGAACTTGTTCAAAGTCTGTCTTTAATGAACAACGTTTAGAAATGATGCTCTTCGAGTGTTTTTCGACCATCGCTGCTTTTCCTCTCCCCCATTTGTGTTCTGCATTTTATCATTTGACTTTTTTAACTTTTTTGTAATAAATATAGATGTTTAAACAAGACGACCAGGCTTATAAAAGAAAGTATAAAAACACCACATAGTTGTGGCTTGAGAAGCTTAACGCGAAAAGCGATCTGTTTAACACGTTTGTTGCGATTGCCTGATTGGTGTAAAACTTCACTTTGTACGCATAGTCACTAGAAGGATCTGAAAAAATTACAGAACCTAACCTCAGTGGTACACATACGTACCACTTCGGAGTCAACGTGTTAACACGTTTGTTGCAATTGCCTGATTGGTGTAAAACTTCACTTTGTACGCATAGTCACTAGAAGGATCTGAAAAAATTACAGAACCTAACCTCAGTGGTACACATACGTACCACTTCGGAGTCAACGTGTTAACACTTGAACAGCGAACCTTAAGGAAAGTCTCAAGTGAGAGTAGCCTCTTTAATGAGAAGATTGAGAATATTGAGCTTGGTTGGCTGAACGAGAGAAATTGTGGAACTGACGGGAAGACCGACTTCAGTATTTCGGTTGCAAGTGATAATGAAAGTAGTTTGTAAGATTCACTGGAATTTGTACGTAGCCCTTTGTATCAACTGTTTCCAGTCGTGTTCACAGCACGCAAATACAATAAAAATAATCAAGAAAAATACAAGGAAGACGCAATGTAGCTGCTTGACAAACTGACCACTTCCTTCAGAGGAAACAGAACGAATTTTCCTATAATCCTGGGACGGGTACCGTAAGACAGGTAATTATTTAGCAATTAGCGTGTTCGCTTCATTGCTTCCTAATAAATTAGAACTGAAAAGAAAAACGCATTCCTAACCAAGTTGATGCATGAATCCTTATGGTACAACGTTGGATGTTTAAATTCTGTAATGTAAAATCCTTAGTTGCAAAATATTCTGCAGACGGTAATGTGAGCAACATTTAATGTTTTATATAGACTCTGCTAATAAACGCTGCTTCGAATCCAGAATATTTTCTCTATTCTCATTTGAGTACATCAAGAATATTTCAGAACATCAGAATATTTTTTCTATTATTCTCATTTGTGTGCGTCAAGAATATTTTCTCTATTATTCTCATTTGAGTACATCAAGAATATGTCAGAATATCAGAATATTTTCTCTATTATTCTCATTTGCGTACGTCAAGAATATTTTAGTGCATCAAGAATATTTTCTCTATTATTTTCATTTGAGTACATCAAGAATATTTCAGTACATCAGAATATTTCAGTACATCAGAATATTTTCTTTATTATTCTCATTTGAGTAACATGAAGCTCACTATTGAACGATGAAGTAAAGATTAACGATAACACGACAGCCACGAACATATCTTCATGACCTATGAGATAGGCCTGCGTTATCTAAGCCTAAAGCTTCTCTCTTTAAAAAATATAGGTAATGATTATTCCTAACATGTGAAAAAATAAAGCTAATGTGTACTGAAATACTGAACTGCCTAAAATCTTGTTAGTATTCATCGTGAGGTTTGAAGTAATATTCTACTGCTGAACGTGTCCCCTTAATTCAAATGACAATCAATAAAAGCATTTTCTCGCCGTTGAATTTTTGATGATCTTGCCGTGAGTGACTGGCTAGACCAGTGTTTCTCAAAGTTTTTTCAATCAAGGACACTATTCGATTTTCCACCGGCCTCTAAAAAAACAGTCTTTATTTCCAATCAAGTACACAGTACATAGACATTTTAGTACATTGGTTTTTCAAATTCTTAAGGTCAACATTCTTAGAGTAAGGGCGATGGTGAGCTCCATGCGACGATCCTGAGATGTGTCCATGGGCGAGGGCTGAGGGCTATCGGTTGAGGGCTTACCGATAAGTGCGAGCTCACGGCGTGAAACGAGAAACAGCTCGTATTCATTGCCGGGTTTCGAACCTGCAGTCTTTCTGCACAAGCAGAGACCCGATACAGAACACGGGCTGCATACCACTCGACTACGGTGGCTCTAATGATTATAGTACTGTGTATTATACAGTAATATACGCCCCCCATTCAAGGCGTACCCTCCTACCGCCCTCTTGCATTTCCTCAACGCCCCCAGGGGGGCGGTACGGACCACTTTGAGGAACACTGGGTTACACGATGCCGTTGACGGTACAATGCTTATGTCTGTAAAGTAGGAATTATTTCAAGCAAAGAAGAATTACCTCATGCGTCATCATACTGTATTGTTGGAACTTGAGCCTCGCCTGTGTGGGTGGGAAAACTTCAATTTTATTGTAATATAAATACTTCGATTAAAGTTGTAAATTTTCAGTCACATGTGTGTACGTAAGCTACGAAGATATAATGGATAAAATTGTTCCTATAATGAAATGGATTGTGAGATGTACTGAGTTTGTTTATAACGAGTTCTGTGAAATGGGTGGAATTCCGTGTACATAATTAGTTGTATGTATATATGGGTTCATGCTACTTTCAATCGTACGTTTTTAACAAATTTTTAAAGTTTCAATATGACGCCTAGGGTCTTTCTCACACATGGACAGGTACTATTATTATGCTTCAGTTGTTCCAGGGCCTATAACAGCTGCTGTCACAATGGTGAAGTAGTGTGTATTCCTGCTTGCGATGCAAGAGTCACGGGTTCAAGTCTCGTAGCCGTAGTCGATTTCAGGTGAGCACCAGTTGACGAGGTACATGTCCTTCCGGATACACTGGCTATGACCTTCACCATGCTCATCTAGCGCCCCTACAAACCTGTACTTTAAGTCGCACCACAGAGGACAGGAATAGTCGCTGGAAGCAGTACGAGGTCCATTCAAACAATAGCACCTTTGATGTTTTTCTCACGACTGGAAACAGAAAAAATACATGCAATTTGTTTTAAAATACGCGTGCACTTGTTCTGAATACATGTTTCAGGATTAAAAAATAACATCAATATGTCATCCATTGTCATACTCGATGAAAAGAAAGTTCCATTCATGCCGTTATCACGCGTCAACATAGAAGGAAACATGCCACAGCATTCGTGGTACACATACAGATGCAACTTTTCGCATTTAAGGTCTTCATGCATGATTTTGCGCACAGATACCATGGAAATGTTAATTTTTGAGGTGATGTGTTCTAAACTCATTTGACTTTACTCATTCAGTAAATGCACATTGTTGAAATGTACAAAACACTTCTGGTAGTGCCAAGATAATGTTAACATTCCTAAAGAAAAACTAATTGCATTATAAATTAGTTACATACACTTTACTGCCCTGTGCTTTATAATCACGCACTAAGTAACGATGAATACATCTTAGCAGAGCTTTCTGGGTTTTTCTCTTTAGGGGTTTTCTAAATAAAATATAGAAAAATTACATTTACGTTGTTTAGGCAGTTTGCTCATCAATTTCAAGATAACAATTAACTGTTAACTATTGAACTATTTCATTTAAACTGTTAAAGATGTCATGATTTCATTTTTAATTGCTTTTTAAATGTTGCTGCGCTATTCATGGAGAAGAGAAATAGTAATTCATAGCATGTGGGGTCACTGAGTACTTTGCTCTTCACTCTAGGTCTATTGTCGTACATTTGGTTTCTAGGTCTGCTGGCGAACATTAAAGAAATTTTTATAAACATATACGAAATTTAAGTACCTCTCATATTGTCCAAGTTGTACGACGTATACTGATCTTCGCTGATGAGAATCGAAAACTTTATTATATTCATCTCATTTTTTCCGTCCGTCAGCCACTTTAGCGTACATGATTTTTTGCACCCGGTCTTGCTCAACTCTCTACATCTCGAGTCTTCGCCTTCGAAGTTCGGACGCTCCATTGAATGTCACTTCAGTGTGCCGTCTGCCGTAGTAGAGTGAGGTTGTAGGTATCGCATGAATATGTC
>VCRD01007661.1:0-20436 GCA_006783055.1 Trinorchestia longiramus
CCTGTAATGCCTGTATTGCCTGTTTTGCCTGTATTGCCTGCACTGCCTGTATTGCCTGCACTGCCTGTATTGCCTGCATTGCCTGTATCAGGGTTGACGTAAGCCTAGGCTTTCATCTAGGGCCTTAGGCTCGTAAATACTGTCCAGTAATCTCCTTTTTATTATTATGCGAAAAAGACTAATGCCATCTGCTATCAGTTCGTTTGTAATCTTCCTACCAGGTATTCTTCATGAAAAAAGAAAATGCTAAAGAAAAACATGCTGAAAAAATGGTAAAGAAATGTTAAAGTTCACCGGAATGCCAGAGCGTGTTAAAGCACCTAAAGGTTAAATCAAATGGTATTCAATATAAGGAAGGCTATTTTTACCACGTGTATGAAAATAAATCGGTTTGTCAGTAAAATAACTTCATTTAATCTTTTTGCATGAAAATTACGAAATTTCAAAAATCCGTTTTTATTTCATCACTTCTGTACGTACCATGTATAGTGCAGGATTTTTTCAACGTTTTTTTTTCAATAATTTATTTGTATCTCATAAATTGTAAATGGTATTAATTGTACCTTGAAGTTAATGAGTCATAACGTGCCGTGTATATGAGTATTTTTACATCATGAAGCTCACTTAACACAAAATGAATACATTTACATTTCTTATCCCAATTTCTTCCATAAAGTGTTGGCTTATTCCCACTGGAGCACTTAAGAATTTCTTCTTCTATGTTCATATTGGGCTTCGACCCTTGAGAATTCTCGATGATGTTTCATGTTGTACATCGTCAAGTAGCGAATGCAAGGTTACAATCCTTCACTTTTACCTGCCACAACTGTAACCGAGAAAATCAGCACCCCCGAGCAACAGACTGACAAAATTAAGCAAGAACAAAAACAGTTGTGACCTTAGAGGCATTGCAACACGGCGTGTGAGTAGCATCTAATTACTTCCTTAAACAATTACTTGCGCCATAAATAAGTGTCTTACCAGATAAAGTCTTTGCAGTGACTGCAAAACGTAGGCTGCTTGAAGAATCTCGGAATAAATGGATGATCTTTTATCATGAAAACGTTCTTCTTTTTCAAAGCCCCTTTCCTGCCACGCTGTCCACGACCAAAGGCCGTGTTCATGTCGTTGCCAGTATCCTCCTCCTCCTCATGGTTATTAGACTGCTGATCTCCCGTCATCTTTACACTCACTTTAACTTACAAGCAAAGTAAAAGTTCAACAGCAAAGTAGCTTCACACCACCAACCTCTCCAATGGCTCAGCCACCACTGACTGCCTAGACTCGCTTGCTGGTTCTGTCACTCGCACGGTCAGTGCCACCTCTACTTCAGGAACACGAACGAAGTATTATGACACCACGACCTTTCGTCATCCTGTGAGTCTTTATACCGTATCAGTGATCTACAGTCCTATCTAATATCATTTATGTACATAACAAATTTACTTCAAGTGCGATGAAATAGGCGTAGAAAATAATTGATAGAGAAGATGTATAAGGATAAGTTATCATTGTAGATAAAACGCAGGGACAAGCAGAGAAGCCACATGTTGAATATTCCAAGTTTACTCAGGACTTAATATCTCCTTAGGATAATAAGGACTGTTGCTGAGGTACTGAAGCCTCAGGCACAACTACATAATGAATACCGGTGATATAGTTGACCTTGAGAGCGCACAGAACAAACGAAAAGTACTGACATGTTCTTCGGTCAGTTGAAAATCGTCTGCTGGCGTATGGACGCTCGCCTTGAATGCAGGACTCCGCTTCCTCTTCTTGCAAGTCTCAAGTTTTAAGCCTCGATTGAAGACAACAAGAAGCTGTCTTTACTGTGACACGTTGATGAGTTTCAGAGCAGTTTGTACATCTGCTTGGAATCCCTGAGATCACAGCTGCAATAATTCCCACCTTGGCAGGCGGATGCATTGTCAGCCATAGTCACTTTTTACAACTTTATCGAAACTAACAAATATCAGTAGAGGAATGCGCACGTTCAAATCTTCTTTGTTTTTGTACTGTCAGTGACAGTTTTTTAGGATCCATATGTTTACCTTCTGTCCTGTCACATGTGATTGAGCCGTTAATCTGCATTTCTTTCTTCGTTGTCCACGTAAAGTAAACAAAGCAGACACAGCGTTGATAGAGCATTGCGTCTTGGGTAAGACAAGCAAGAATCATCTATTTTAATTGTGTTCCCCGGTCTCTTCCCGTTGCATGTGCTCAACATGTCATAATTATACTGAAGATAATATATAATTTACTGAAAACACTATACACCGGACACGTCATTTACTGAACATGATATATAATTTACTGAAAACACTATACACCGGACACGTCATATACTGAACATGATATATAATCTACTGAGAACACTATACACTGGACATGTCATATACTGAACATGATACATAATGTTATTTAATGAACATAGTATATATTGAACATATGCTGAGTAAGGTATATAATATCATTTACAAAACACAATATACACAGAAATGTCATATACTAAACATGATATATGATATAATATACAGAACACCATATGTATATATATATGTATATATATATTGGACAAGTCCTTAAGTAAACGTCATAAATACTGAACATGTCTTCATAGAACACGCCCTTCACTGAACATGTCAAAACCCTGAACATGACATAAATTAAACATGGAAAGCTCTGTTATTTTTAGATGCTTTTCTCGGACACAAATCCCCAGTACACATGACATGTAACACATGACATGTAAGACATGACATGTAACACATGACATGTAACACATGACATGTCACACATGACATGTAACACATGACATGTCACACATGACATGTAACACATGACATGTAACACATGTAACACATGACATGTAACACATGTAACACATGACGTCACACATGACATATCACACATGACATGTAACACATGACATGTAACACATGTAACACATGACATGTAACACATGTAACACATGACGTCACACATGACATATCACACATGACATGTAACACATGACATGTCACACATGACATGTCACACATGACATGTAACACATGACATGTAACACATGTAACACATGACGTCACACATGACATATCACACATGACATGTAACACATGTAACGCATGACATGTCACACATGACATGTAACACATGTCACGCGTCAGTTTGAGTCACAAGAACAGTATATAAATTGCAAACTCTTGAGTAATATCCAAATCCTTATTATTTTTATTGTTCGCAGCATTTTTTGTCATTACAATGACTGAATACGTCCATATTAACGATTGAATATTCTTCAGCCATTTTTATGATATTATTGTTTTGTGTTTCTTTTCTTGTGTGTGAGACGCAATGTACAAAGTGCAGGAAAATGACGTGTTGTATCACTTAGTTTAATATAAGCAAACTCAATAAAAAACAAATGTTTATTTTTGTTTTCAAAATGTAAATAGAATGTAAATTTGTTTTACTGTATTCCGTGTGCCAACAAGCATCTGATGAACAAGCATCTGATGAACAAGCATCTGATGAACAAGCATCTGATGAACAAGCATCAGATGAACAAGCATCAGATGAACAAGCATTAGATGAACAAGCATCAGATGAACAAGCATCAGATGAACACGCATCAGATGAACAAGCATCTGATGAACAAGCATCAGATGAACAAGCATCAGATGAACAAGCATCAAATAAGCACTCGATGTGGAAACATTTACCTCAATATCTGTATATGGAAACGTTTACCTCAATATGGAAACGTTTATCTCAATATGGAAACGTTTATCTCAATATGGAAACGTTTATCTCAATATGGAAACGTTTATTTCAATATGGAAACGTTTAGCTCAATGTATGAATATGGAAACATTTACCTCAATATCTAAATATGGAAACGTTTACCTCAATATGGAAACTCTTATTTCACTATGGAAACGCTTATTTAAATATTTCACTATGGAAACACTTATCTGAATATTTCAATATGAAAACACTTATCTAAATATTTCACTATATAAACACTTATCTAAATATTTCACTATGGAAACACTTATCTAAATATTTCAATATGAAAACACTTATCTGAATATTTCACTATGTAAACGAATCAGTAACTTGTATCAGATAGTTCTGTTCCACAGTGACTAAGTGCATAATCTTCATTCTAACACGTATAAATTTTAAAACTCCTGATGATATATAACTTTATATGCACAAAATACTCGCATTTTAAACTAGATATTTCGGTTCTAATTTCCATGGGATTTTCAATTAATTTTTCATTTTTAAATCATTGCTTGCAATTGTAACTGTTTACTTGTCTATCTAGGCTTTCAATGAATTACAGAAACATTATTTCGTTTTTTTACAATTGATATTATTTCATGAGTAAGTAGTTTTATCCTGTTATAGTTTTTACTAATCTTTTTAATTTAAATTGTGCTTCCTCTTATGCTATAATAAGTGCCACTCCTATACTGCCTATTCAAATGTACCTACAACCACGCAATTTTCGTATCAGGGTTTTCAGAATTCACAGCAATATATCATGTACTAACATTAAAAGGTTGAAATGGAATTTCTTCCAATTTCTTTCTTTATTTCCTGTCTTTTTTTTCTTATTTCCCTTCTTTATTCCTTGTCCGTTTTTCTTCTTTCCTTCTTTTTTCTCTTTCTTTTTTTCTTGTTTATTCTTTTACAGTACCTCGGTACTGTCAAATTCCATGCCAAAATTTATTTCTGTTCTGTCTGTTGTTCAAACACATTCTGAAAAATTTATGTGGAGTGAGTAAAACTGAACACACAACTTGTATTTAAGAAGTACACCTTGTGGCCTTCAAATGAGATTATGATGATGTTTACTAAGAACAAAAAGTTATCCTGTATCGCTGTATCTTCCTCTACCTCATCTTCATCTTACCTTTTTAAAACTATTATAGCTATAAAACTACAAATGGTAAAGAGATTTAGTTAATTCAGAATGAATGAGGAGATTTCAAAGTTTTGTACTAGTGTATCAATTCTACCGACAATCACGACATATTGCCCAAAAAATTCATAAAACCCATCCCTCAAAATCAATCGCTACGCAATGGAACAACGAGCAAAAATAGTGGAACTTTACTTCCGCTGTAATTGTTCGGTTACTTCAGTTCAGAGGAATTACAGGAATATTGATGGTATTGAATTTGAGCCAAAATGTGCCTCATCAGTCATCATTGAATTCTTTAGAAAGTTTTCATTTTCTGCAAGCTGCAGAAATCAATTCGCAAAATCTAATCGCTTTTGGTAGTCCGTAGGATGGAATTCTTGAGTTAATTGAATTTAATATGGATGCTACTTAAGATCTTTTACCAAAATACGTTGCAGTGAGGAATGTGACATTCTCAGTTGAATTGAACGTCTCCTAGTTGACGTTTTGGGCCGTTCAGCAACACTCGTTGAAACAACCTGAATTGAAGCACCAGTTCGTATGGTCCGTCGCCTGCCACAATGTTGTCTGTCTGCTGTCGTTCAAGTTTTTCTAAATTTCAATACCAGTTTTTTATGCACTTCTTCGAAGGACTTCTTTCAATACCATCAATATTCTTGTAATTCCTCTGAACTGTAGTAACCGAACAATTACATCGGAAGTAAAGTTTCACAATTTTTGCTCGTTGTTCCATTGCTTAGCGATTCATTTTGGGGGGTGTATTTTATGAATTTTTTGGGCAATATGTTGTGACTAGTGTACCCAGCCGTCAGTTTATATATATTCACAAAGGATAAACGTTTTAATTGAGTATTTCTTTAATGACAACATTCCTACTGAAAACTAAGACACTTAGTTTTCTACTGCTGCAAATGACTCTGCAATTCGTGTCATATTCGGGTACAATGTACCCGAATCATAGGGCAATACCCCGCTGAACTCTGTATCCACGATGCGGACTCGAGTATATAAGGCTCTGGATCTCTTTAATTTTTTTGAAAGTGATACGAAACATATAAATAAATAAATAAATCTAATACTAAGAATGACCGTCGTGTGTTTGTATATTTATTTATTTATATATTATTCATTTATTTATATGTTTCGTGTCACTTTCAAAAAAATTAAAGAGATCCAGAGCCTTATATACTTGAGTCTGTATCGTGGATACCGAGTTCGGCGGGGTATTGCCCTATGATTCGGGTACATTGTACCCGAATATGACACAAATTGCAGAGTCGATTGCAGCAGTAGAAAACTAAGTATCTTAGTTTTCACTAGGAATGTTGTCATTAAAGAAATACTCACTTAAAACGTTTGTCCTTTGTAAATATATATATAAAAGTAAATATATTGCATTGCGTTCTTACATGTATTTTTATTTAATATCTTTCCGACAGTATTTGCCATCATTTTTGATGGCACGGGTATTATCACAAAATCTCCGCCGTCATTTTTGTGGGCTGGGGACACTAGTATATAAATAAATAAATATATTAATAAATAAATATGTAAACACACGACGATCATTCTTAGTGTTAGATTGTCGGTAGACTTGATACGCTGCTAGAAAATTTTGAAATCTTCTCATTCATTCTGAATTAACCAAATCTCTTTACTATTTGTAGTTTAATAGCTATAATAGTTTTAAAAAGGTACCTTACTTATGGCCCACCCAGTATTTCACTCACCATTGTTTCCAAGCTACCATTCTTTATACATAAGCGAGGAATGTGTGGGACTTTTTTATCCATTCGCGTACATTCCACTATATAATAATACACAGTTTCTTGCTTGCTTGGTCCGTGTCTCTGTGACGCTCTTAAGGATTTAGATAGGAGGAAATTCGGTAGGGTATACATGTATTGTAAGCATTGTATTGTGGATAACAAAGGCACATCCTTCAATGTGGAAACTCCTTCGCAAAGCCCGCGTCCACTGGCAAATCAAACCAAAAAAATCAGTAAAAAATACGTGAATTTTCACGCGTGGGTCTACTAGTACAATAAAAGAACGAGCATTGAATTTTTGGCGATGCCAAGCATTATGATTCAAAAGCCAATATAATACATGTTTTGTGTACTTCATTGGAATAAAAGTTGGCTAATTTTCTGTTTGCCTTGAAATTCACAACAAATGTAAATTCAATATGTATAAATATTATAAAAATGCATTTGAAAAAATTTCAAATGCATATTGTGGTAAAAAATATGCATTTTTAGTCCATACATTTTGAAAAATATATTATTTCTTACTCTCTTACCGCCACGAGCGTATACTTTTATCTTATTTTTATTCTATGTTATGTTAAGTTGGGGCTTCAAAAATTGGTCGATGTAGCCCCATATACTTTTATCCCTTCTTCTTCTATGTCATGTTAATTTGGAGCTTAAAAATTGGTCCATGTAGCTCCATATATTTTTATCTGACGGTGACCACGACTAATTTTCAAAACAGTTAACTACACATGTCGTGGAAAAATCCATCAATCCGTGAGCCATCTAACACTTCACAAACACTTCATTTCCTACTCACTTTCTAGAGATTATTGCCTCTTGAGTAATTATTTCAATGAAGTTGTTTTCATAAAGGAAACATTTTACATCTCCATAGAGGACAAATTTCGTTAACAAATGTTGATAAATAGAACAAACAAACAAACAAACAATCTTTATTTCCAACTGAGTACACCGTACATAGACATTAGTACATTGGTTTTTCAAATTCTTAAGGTTAACATTCTAAGAGTAAGGGTGATGGTGAGCTCCAGGCGACGATCCCGGGAAGTTGATGGGCGTCTTCATGGGCGGGGAGTTGAGTGCTTAGCGGGTTGAGTGCACGGCGCGGCGTACGAGAAACAACTCGTGTCCATGGCCGGGTTCGAACCCGCGGTCTTTCTACATGAAGCAGAGACCCGATACAGAACACGGGCCGCAGACCACTCGACCACGGTGGCTGTTGACAAATTCATTTCATAAACTGTAGATGAGTAAGCATAAACGCTGGAAGCAATGGCATAATATATGTATCTATAGCGTTTTGCAAATTTTAATTTGTTATTTAGACTTGACATTGAAGTTACATATATAATCTCGATTCACACCGTTTGAAAGTAACGGTTTGTATACTACGTACATTCAAAAATTGCCAGTAGGATCTTAAATCAAAAGAGAATAAATTTCTTAAAAACAAAGTCATTGTGGCACCGGGTCTAATGTCATCATTTGATTAGGTTTAAGTCTGCTTGTGTTTGGGTGCATAGTGCATTCTTATATCTTTGCAGCAGGAGTTGGATTAGGCAACGTAAGTTCTAACTTTACAGTTGAACAATGATTCTAATGACTGTAAAACATTTAAGATGAAGATATTGTTTATTGCAAAATACACCTGGGGAAAGAATGTGATACACATATTCTTCAGTGCGGGCAACTTCTTGAAGGATGTGTGTTAATATCAGTAGTTTTGCAGTTAACAAAACTAAATTTGATTTAGTTTTGACTCAAGAGACCAAAAGAATTGCTCGAAAACTCTTTGCTGATGAATTTTTGCACTCAATAGAAGTACAATATATAGTAATTCCAGTACAGCACATTACTGGTATTTCATTTATTTTGGCACCTTTGGAACAATTCCTAGTGCATGCATGGAATAAAAGACGTTGACACTTAACACTCAGCCACCTGGATTAGAGTGTGACTATCCGCCAAGCACTAGGGGTTGTTTATTACAAGCTGGATTAGAGAGTGGCTATACGCCAAGCATGAGGGGCTGTTTATGACAAGCTGGATTAGAGTGTGGCTATACGCCAAGCATGAGGGGCTGTTTATGACAAGCTGGATTAAAGTGTGACTATCTGCCAAACATGAAAGGTTGTTTATGACAAGCTGGATAAGAGTGTGACTACCTGCCAAGCATGAGAGGCTGTTTATGACAAGCTGGATCTCCCAGTGATGCAACTCACTTGGCTGGTTCTTTCTTTTGCATAGAATGACTCAGGGTGGCACATGAGGAATTATTTTAGAAGACCCTGATACATAATCATAAAGATTCAGGGATGCCACCCTGTTATACATATAAGTGAGTTTTAGAAAGAATTGAAGGCTGCAACAGAATCCCCAGCTAAAGCTGCCCCTCAATTCTAAGTCTAAGTCAATATCAGTGTTTGCTACCTATATCACAGGTTATATATATATATATATATATATATATATATATATATATATATATATATATATATATATATATATATATCATTAGTATATTTTGTCAATGTGCAAACGTAATTATCACCACTAGAATATTTCATAGAACAATTTTACAGTTTTCGCTCCATTAAATGAACCATACACTCGCATGTATGTTTTTTTGCAGTGCTATTTAAACACCGTCCATTTTATTTTTAAGAAATAGCACTTCACTGTATTAAAACTCGCTATACTTGTGTCATTGTTATAGAGTATGTGACGTTGGTTAGGCAACAAGAAATATTTTCAGACGAGTTTGTTACGTACCTGTTGTTAATCAAACTTAAATTATTCAATGAGAGTGAAAGATCTAGCTGTCGCTAGAAAAAGATGATGAATAAATATTTTAATGGATAATTTGGAGAATTCTGTTTTGCTGTTTATCTATGGCTGAGAATTAAGAGAAAACGTTAAGTAGCATTTGACTGAACGTTTTCAGACCACGTTTCTATAAATATTATGATGCTGACGTTCCCGTTTGGTCGTCTATAACTTACACGTTTGTTTACAGTCAGAATCAGCTGGAAAGTCCCCTTTTAGTGCCATTGTGCTTAAATAATTTTCATTGAACGCTATTTCTCTAGTACTCTCTTATCCAAATTATGAATAGATCATTAAAGCTTCCATTGTATGCTACAGGAATATTTGTTTTGTACTTTTACTACGGCATTCTACAAGAGCGTATGTGAGTAAAATGAACTTTCACATCTTTTGTTCGTGCAATTCTTACATCAGATTTTAGCTTAATACAATTATTATGATGTTTTGACATTCATTTTTTGGAGTTATTCCCGTTTGTGTGTCATTTTAATTTCCTGTTCATGACTCGAAAAGAGAAAGCTGTTCACGTTGGATGAAGTGGCACTCCAAGTATTGTGAGCATTGCCTTGTAGCATTTATTGCAGGTTTTTGGCTGATATTCAAATATCTCGACACAGTGTTGTGAGCATTACTTTGTAGCATTTATTGCTGTGTTTGGCTGATACTGTGAGCATTGCCTTGTAGCATTTATTCCATGGTTTGGTTGATATTGTTAGCATTGCCTTGTAGCATTTATTGTAGTGTTTGGCTGATACTGTGAGCATTGCTGTGTAGCTTTTATTGTAGTGTTTGATATTGTGAGCATTGCCTTGCAGCATTTATTGCAGTGTTTGGCTGATACTGTGAGCATTGCCTTTTAGCATTTATTGCAGTGTTTGGCTGATATTGTAAGCATTGCCTTGTAGCATTTATTCCATGGTTTGGTTGAAATTGTTAGCATTACCTTGTAGCATTTATTGTAGTGTTTGACTGATATTGTGAGCATTGCCTTGTAGCATTTACTGCAGCATTTGGCTGATATTTAAATATCTTGACACTTGTTGAATAATTTTATTATTTCACTATGACTTCCAAGAGATCTTGGTAATTTAGTGTTTCAAAATAGTTGTTAACTTTTATTATTACTTTGAATTGATCTAGTATTAAAATTCAATTATTATTATTAATATTATAATACAAGAAATGCATAATTTGTTAATGTAAATAATGGTTATGCCTTTCATTTTTTATTCATAAATAATTGTAAGTAACAGCATTTGATTCAAATAAATATTTATTTATATACATAATGATGTTACTAATATATGCCATAAATGATGCAGAATGATCTTATCTTCAAATTATTATTCTTAGCTTATTATTATGAGAAATGGCTTTGTAACCTAGATCCAAATATCAATATTATTACCTGTTTTATGAACTTGTTTCTATGCAATGTGGGTTCACCTGTTGAGAATTCTGTTGGATTGTATGTGCCTGTCAGATCTTGGTAGGTGCATCATTGGTGTAGGCTAGTCTGAGATATGAAATTGGCCAGCTATTGCTTAATGTTTCCAAATCAAAACTGTCAGGAAATTTACCATTTCACCAAAAAATTTCAAAATACATGCAAGTGTATCACTAAAATATGCTATTGAAGAATATTTTTGAAACACTAGGAATTAGGTTCAGTTAACCTCAATAGTAAAATTTCCCAGCCTTTTTCTATATAATAAGGTTCAGAATTTATATTTTTCTTGCAATATCCTGAACATAATGCACTTATAGTAGAACCCTACTGAAAATATTTTAATTGTGAAGAGACATTCTTTAATAACCCTTTTGTCTTAAAATGTACTCATGCAATTACATGAAAGTATCAGAAGGTTGGCTTCTATTCTTATATTTTCTCAACATTATGGAGGCCAGTTATTAGCTAAAATATAATAAGAATATTGACAATCCTTATATCATACTACCCAGAAATTGATTCCAATAAAACATTCTAGTCAGGAGCCATGACACATTGTTGAGGCTCACTTCAATTTTTATTGTCAGCTGTTCAAAAGGGAACATTCTTATTTGATTTTTATTGTCAACTGATCAAACAACATTTTTGTTTGATTTTTATTGTCAACTGTTCAAAAGGAAGCATTCTTGTTTGATTTTTATTGTCAACTGTTCAAAAGAAAACACTCTTGTTTGATTTTTATTGTCAACTGTTTGAAAGGAAACATTCTTGTTTATTTTTATTGTCAACTGTTCAAAAGGAAACATTCTTGTTTGATTTTTATTGTCAACTGTTCAAAAGGAAACATTCTTGTTTGATTTTTATTGTCAACTGTTCAAAAGGAAACATTCTTGTTTGATTTTTATTGTCAACTGTTCAAAAGGAAACATTCTTGTTGATTTTTATTGTCAACTGTTCAAAAGGAAACATTCGTATTTGATTTTTATTGTCAACTGTTCAAAAGGAAACATTCGTATTTGATTTTTATTGTCACCTGTTCAAAAAGAAACATTCTTGTTTGAAGTTCCTCTACATAGAGTGAAGAAAAAACCGTAGCAATTTCAGGCCTCAAAAGTTATTTCTCAAATCTTTTTTAGGATTTACAGATATTACCATCTTTTTTTTAATTTGGGGACTCCTTATTTATATTAGCTAATTTTACAGACTGTGTAAAACCAAATTTACAGCTGGCTAGAATAATTAGGTTCCCTTAATTGCTTTTTCTACCAAGATTCACACACTGGATTAGGTAGAAGGGTTTAAATTTGAAGCTTGATGAGTTGGTACAATGCATAATGAAAATACTGCTAATTATTTTAAGTAGCTGCTCATATTAGGAAAACTCCTTTCCATCTATTTTGGTAAATTACTAGAGTTTAAGAATTAGGTTTTTCTGAAATATGGAATTTGTTCTCAGAACTCGGACACAATATGGAGAGAACAATGAGAAGTTCATCTATTCCTTGGCGCTTGTGTTCTTCCAGTGCATCGTCAATGCTGCATATGCTAAAATTAGTAAGTGACTTTATGCTTCATGTGTGTGATAACTGCAATTTGTGTGATTTGATGCTTCAGGTGTGTTAGAACTGCAATTAGTGTGTGACTTGATGCTTTATATATGTTGTAAATTGAATGTTCTTCAAATAGTCCTGTGTCCATGCCTGTTAAAGATATATTCCTGGTGAAGTGTTGAACTCAGTTTATGTGGACTATATTGTAGATCATATTTTTTATTCAATTGAAAATGGACAAAAATTTGAAAGATAAAATATCCCATTTAGATGACCATCTTTCTATTCTGATGAAGAAGTGCTTTTTCAGCAGTGCTCTCCATTGCTATAGAATTCCAATAAAATTTATGCATTATAAATCATGTCAGGGTCTTCATAGAAAAATTAGAGTTGTCTTCATTCATAGAAAAATTTGAAATTAATTGGTGTAAGAAATTGACCTCTGTGTGGTTTGTTGTAGTGTAACGAGTTGGAGTCAGTGCTTTGTTTCTGTGGATTTTTCATGGTAGAAAGCATTCCTAAAGCTACTTCTATTTTGGCATTCCTTTGCCTAAATTTTCATTAACACTTGAGGATAAAATCTTTATGATCAGTGGATATGTTTTGTAGATAAATGCATTTGTATGTATCTAATGGACCCTCAGTAAGATTATTGATACTGAAGGTGAAGCAAGTGAATAATTACATACGAATTACTCCTGTAATGTAGTCTACTATCGTAGACATGACCAAATGAATACAAAGGCAATCTAAGGAAATGTAAGTTGCTGGAAATTGGATAAAGTCTCACTGATTAGTGGGATCACTTTACCAGTACTTACAGCTATAGGTAGAGATGAAGGAATAAGAGCATAGGCCATATTACTCTAAAGTCTATTTTTAATTGATATTATATAACAATCATTAACTGTACAATTGTGTTGACATGACTGTTTGTGTGGCAGTGCTGCGTTTCGTTCTGACGCAAGGGGAGGACACGACACGTACAAGCTACTATTCTTCTTGTGCCCTCACCTACCTTCTTGCCATGGTGTCTTCCAACATGGCCCTCCAGTGGGTGCCTTACCCCACTCAGGTGAGTTAGTGGGTGCCTTACTCCACTTTGGCAAATCAGTGGGTGCCTAACCCTAGCCAGGTGAATCAGTGGATGACTAACCCCTACCTAAGTAAGTAAGAAGGATCCTGACACTGTGGTAATGCCTGCATTGTGCCCTGACACTGTGGTAATGCCTGGATTATGCCCTGACACTGTGGTAATGCCTGCATTGTGCCCTGACACTGTTATTCATTCTTATCTCTTTATTAATTATGTGTTGACAGAATTGTTTCACCTACACTTACAAACTTTTTAGTGTCACACACCTAATGTAGACTCACCTAAGTACACATGTTGTACACGAGACTGGAAGATTATAAGGCACACATGTTGTACATAAGACAAGATTATGAGGCACACATGTTGTACATAAGACAAGATTATGAGGCACACATGTTGTACATAAGACAAGATTATGAGGCACACATGTTGTACATAAGACAAGATTATGAGGCACACATGTTGTACATAAGACAAGATTATCAGATACACATGTTGTACATAAGACAAGATTATCAGATACACATGTTGTACATAAGACAAGATTATGAGGCACACATGTTGTACATAAGACAAGATTATCAGATACACATGTTGTACATAAGACAAGATTATCAGATACACATGTTGTACATGATACATGATTGTTTTGGCAGGTGGTGGGGAAATCATGCAAGCCAATACCCGTCATGATCCTGGGTGTGGTCATTGGACGCAAGGTCTACTCACTCAGGAAATACCTCTTCATTATTCTCATAGTACTGGGTGAGTCAAATAATTTTTTTGTTGTTTTACCATTTGGTATTATCATATGGCCAGTATGGTATAATCATATGGCCAATATGATGTTGTCATATGGCCAATATGATGTTGTCATATGGTCAATACAATATTGGCACACATTTAATGTACACAAAATTGTGATCCTGTAAAGCTCTTAAATTTTCAATCCCTTAAAATATGTGCTTTCCAATAAATGCAATACCATTAAAATTTGGTGTCATGGTTTTTTATTCAATGGCACTTTTTTAATTTTCATAGCACTAATCTATTTGCTCTACTAGTCATCAAATCTTTGAAGAAATTGTCCATTGCTCCAATCATTTCGTTATACAAACTTCAAAGATAATTGACTCATGTTTGCAAAGAAGAATTTTTTAAATGTCTGGCTGTTTGAGGATGCAGAATCGGTTTTAAATACTAAGGAAACCCAAGTTAATCCATATGAAATGTGATCCATGTTTCTTAAGTTAGTGTATTATGGTTTTACCAGTTAAGTTTGGAGGTCTTAATGTGTTTGCTAAGTAATGCAATGTTAGAATAGGCAGGCAGATTTTATTATTTTGCAAACCTTTTCAATAAAAGAAAAAGGCACTCATAGATATTTTTACTAAGAATCTTGTTACTAAAATATGTATTTTTTTCTTCTATTGTTTCACTATTCATTTAAGAGTGCAGTTTCTATCGCCAAATTACTGAAAATTACTTCAATTTTTAAATTTTAATGCTTCTATTATACAAAAAGTTGGTTTGTTGAAAGAGTAGTCATAATACTGGCAGTACAGTTTTGCCTAATGATACTACAATGAAGAGGCATGCATAATACTGGTGCATCATAGGACTCTAAGGATCATAGATTGCTATGCATGCCTAATGTGAAATACTCTGTTCACATCATCTAGGGCTCTGCATCCTCTGTTATTTTCTTCTCACATAAAACACATTATTTACTTAATTTTTAATTTTGATAACTGATTAATTTAATTTTTTAATCAAGTGTTTACCAATTGCAATTAAAGCTTCTCTACAACGGCATAGGCTATTCAGCAAAATGATTTTTTTGGCACACGAGTGCTTAACTAGTACTTGCATTTATTATGCATTTCTTTCCTATGTGAAGCTCATTACAGTTTGGCTCATTCAGTTGACTCTCAACTGAAGGTTCAGAGTATGACACATTTTTATAGTTTTGTAAATCGGTTTTTAAACCATAAACTTCATTATTTTTTTAGTCATTCTTCTTTTGAATTGTTTTGAATTGCTATGCATAGCAATTCAAATTGTTTTGAATTGCTATGCACAGGACTTGTTGTGGTCACTGAGTTTGTGTTGAGAGGGCTGGTGTTGGGCAGGTGTGGTGCTGTTCATCTACAAGGACCAGCCAACTGATGCTGCAGCTGACAGCACTGGACCTGGACTTGGTGAACTGTTGTTGGTGAGTTGCACATTTTGTGCTGCTGTGTGTGTCTGTGTGTGCCACCTTTATGCTGCTGACAGCTGTGTGTGTGTGTGCCATCTTTGTGCTTCTGTGTGTGTGTGTGTGTGTGTGACATCTTTGTGCTGCTGTGTGTGTGTGTGCCATTTTTGTGCTGCTGTGTGTGTGTGCCACCTTTATGCTGCTGACAGCTGTGTGTGTGTGTGCTGTATCTGGTAAAATATAGAAATAATGCTATTTAAAACACATGGTTTATAGATAACTAGAGTGATAGAAGCAAGTACTGGGATACAGGCAAATCTTCAAAAGTAGCTAAAATTAGCAGAAGGATACACTGCAAATGGAAAATGTTGGTGGGTCAGCAAGTCTCTATTGCCATGCTGATGAAGTCCGGGCTTGTGTCTGTCTTTCTTGCTGCAGAAATTTGGATGTGGGAGAAAGGAACTATTACATGTTGCAGCAGAGGTGATCCAGGGGAGCTGCTAAGTCCTTAATTGTGTCACTGAGACACAGCTCTCACTGAAGCAGCCAAACTAGACTGCTGCTGGCGAGTGTCTAGGTTTTCTGTGACAGATCTGACGTGTCACACTAGAGTTGGGGTTGAATCTGGGCACAGTATATTACCGTGTAGTAATGTCATACCCCAGTTTATTAGTGTGTAGCAATGTTACACCCCAGTATATTAACGTGTAGTAGTGTCACCCTAATATTTTAGTGTAGCAATGTTACACTCCAGTATATTACCGTGTAGTAATGTCACACCCCAGTATATTACCGTGTAGTAGTGTCACCCTAATATATTAGTGTAGCAATGTTACACTCCAGTATATTACCGTGTAGTAATGTCACACCCTAATACAGGGTGTCTCAAAAAAATGTACTCACCCTTTAACCGTTGCTAACATGCTGTCTTCTTTGTGTTGCAGGTGTGAGGTTCGAACCTTTGCGAACATGATTCTTTAATCACACCTTATTAGTGTAGCAATGTTACACCCCAGTACATTACCGTGTAGTAATGTTACACTCCAGCATATTACCGTGTAGTAATTCTACATTATGTTGCAGTTACTGTCGCTGACGATGGACGGGCTGACGGGGGCGATACAAGAACGCATGATTGCTGACCACAAGACAAAGTCAGGCCACATGATGTTCAACATGAACATGTGGTCCATCGCATACCTCTCCTTCGGTCAGTAGCTCTATTACCACTGTAGTGTGTCGCAGAATATTCAAATTTGTGGAAAATTTCTTCAGCACTGGCTAAGTTTGTGTTGGATTCAGCTTTTGAAAGGCTGAATAAAATTCCGAGTGCTGCTTTATGCGCTCCTCAGTGTGCATACAAACTCCACGTAAATGGTGGTGAGATAGTTAAATTGTTTAAGTTCTAAAACGATTATCTACTGATATAATACACAGTGTATTTCCTTCTCTGTGTGTGTCCGTCCCATTATTTCCTATCTATTACTGAAGAGAAATTATTGAACTGAAATCAGAACGGGTGTACATGTTTAATGAGCTTTGCATTGGGGATACCAAAGGTGCTGAATTACCATAAAAAACGCCATTTTTCCCCTTTATTAGCCTTATTCTCTAACACAGCCATGTTATCAGTAGATAAGATGCGTAATGGAAGTCCTGTACATATTCATGAAAAATATTCAGGTTTTGATGGTACCACTAGTAGAACTGAAATATGTATTTTATTTCATAGATCCCTAATTTTATCACTTTTAAGCTTTAAATTTTCACGGGTACTACCTAAGCCATGTTATCGGTAGATATGATACAGAATGGAAGTTCTGTATATATTCATGGAAAATATTCAATTAAAACAATCTTTAATTGATTCGTTTTTTAATAATTTTAAAGTAGTAAAATTTAAACCTTAGAACTTTCACGGGAACTGTCTAGTGTAAAATATGAATGCTCCTTAGCGTGGATACAGACTTCTATCGACCATGATGTTGTAAGAATGATGATGCAAAACATTAAACTCTTTGTGGTATTGATACAGACTCCACATTGGCGGTTGTGATATATTGTGTGTAATAATGCTCTAAAATGCACACACCGAGTGCTGGAGGTAAAGCATGACTTAAAGAGAGGTGATCTTTCTATGAGGTAGAGGGTTTACTTGGGTTGTTTAGACTTTAGACTCTTTAGATTTTAAGGCCCTTCCATAGATTGTGGGGTCTTTTCATAAATTTTAGGGCCTTCACATCAATTCTAGACCTTTCCTGGGATTTTAGGGTATTTTCATAGATTCTAGTAATTTTTCATGGATTCTAGCCCATTTCCACAGATTCTGGGGCCTTTCTATAGATCTTATTGCTCTCTTACACGTGTTCTGTTTACCTGCCTTGTGGTCACAGCTCTACTCGTCACGGGAGAGCTGTTCGCCTTCTGGAGCTTTGTACAGCGCTACCCCTTTGTGCTCTCCAACATGCTTGTGTTCAGCGTGTGTAGCGCCCTGGGCCAGGTGAGGTGTTGTACCTGTGATCTTGTAGCTTTCTTGCTGCTAATTAACCTCTGGTGCACCCTTGATTAGGTGAGGTGTTGTACCTGTGATCTTGTACCTTTCTTGCTGCTAATTAACCGGAAGCTAAATAATAGTGTTGAGTAAATGTTGGTGTACACATTATGCTGGAATTCATTAACATACCATAGAGTGTATACCTGCATCAGTTAGATTGTTGACTCCTGTACATCTATTGTCTTACTAGGAGGAAGCATCTGAGTCAGTGAGGAATTGTTGAGGAACCCAACAAAATAATGACGGAGGAAGAAGTGTTTTGGTATTAGTTACGCATGACTGGTATTAGTTATGCATACTTGGTATTAGTTATGCATACTTGGTATTAGTTATGCATACCTGGTGCCAGTTGTGCACACCTGGTATTAGTTGTGCGCACCTGGTACCAGTTGGGCATACCTGGTATTAGTTGTGCGTACCTGGTATTAGTTGTGCATACCTGGTACCAGTTGTGCATACCTGGTACCAGTTGTGCATACCTGGTATTAGTTGTGCATACCTGGTATTAGTTGTGCGTACCTGGTATTAGTTGTGCGTACCTGGTACGAGTTATGCACACCTGGTATTAGTTGTGCATACCTGGTACCAGTTGTGCATACCTGGTACCAGTTGCGCATACCTGGTACCAGTTGTGCATACCTGGTACCAGTTGTGCATACCTGGTACCAGTTGTGCATACCTGGTACCAGTTGTGCATACCTGGTACCAGTTGTGCATACCTGGTATTAGTTATGCATACCTGGTATTAGTTATGCATACCTGGTATTAGGTATGCATACCTGGTATTAGTTGTGCATACCTGTATTAGTTGTACCATGTAACTGTTCTTGTGGTGCAGTTCTTCATCTTCCTGATGGTGAGTGAGTTCGGACCACTGCCGTGTAGTATCACGACCACGACACGCAAGTTCTTCACGGTGCTGGGCAGCGTCGTCATCTTCGGCAACACCCTTACCATCAGGCAGTGGGNTTGTACAGCGCTACCCCTTTGTGCTCTCCAACATGCTTGTGTTCAGCGTGTGTAGCGCCCTGGGCCAGGTGAGGTGTTGTACCTGCGATCTTGTAGCTTTCTTGCTGCTAATTAACCTCTGGTACACCCTTAATTAGGTGAGGTGTGGTACCTGCAATCTTGTACCTTTCTTGCTGCTAATTAACCGGAAGCTAAATAATAGTGTTGAGTAAATGTTGGTGTACACATTATGCTGGAATTCATTAACATACCATAGAGTGTATACCTGCATGAGTTAGATTGTTGACTCCTGTACATCTATTGTCTTACTAGGAGGAAGCATCTGAGTCAGTGAGGAATTGTTGAGGAACCCAACAAAATAATGACGGAGGAAGAAGTGTTCTGGTATTAGTTATGCATACCTGGTATTAGTTATGCATACTTGGTGTTAGTTACGCACACCTGGTATTAGTTATGCATACTTGGTAGTAGTTGTGCATACCTGGTGTTAGTTATGCATACTTGGTATTAGTTGTGCATACCTGGTATTAGTTGTCCATACCTGGTATTAGTTGTGCACACCTGGTATTAGTTGTGCACACCTGGTATTAGTTATGCATACCTGGTATTAGTTGTGCATACCTGGTACCAGTTGTGCATACCTGGTACCAGTTGTGCATACCTGGTACCAGTTGTGCATACCTGGTACCAGTTGTGCATACCTGGTACCAGTTGTGCATACCTGGTACCAGTTGTGCATACCTGGTACCAGCTGTGCATACCTGGTACCAGTTGTGCATTCTTGGTACCAGTTGTGCATACCTGGTACCAGTTGTGCATACCTGGTACCAGTTGTGCATACCTGGTACCAGTTGTGCATACCTGGTACCAGTTGTGCATACCTGGTACCAGTTGTGCATACCTGGTACCAGTTGTGCATACCTGGTACCAGTTGTGCATACCTGGTACCAGTTGTGCATTCTTGGTACCAGTTGTGCATTCTTGGTACCAGTTGTACATACCTGGTACCAGTTGTGCATACCTGGTACCAGTTGTGCATACCTGGTACCAGTTGTGCATACCTGGTACCAGTTGTGCATA
>VCRD01007662.1:0-10468 GCA_006783055.1 Trinorchestia longiramus
CTCCTCTCTTTCCAGCTGAAGTGATGCTTCCCTCCTCTCTTTCCAGCTAAAGTGATGCTTCCCTCCTCTCTTTCCAGCTGCTCTACAACATGGCGGTCACCACCGACAGCCCGACGTCTTCCCCTCAAGAATCCCACTCTGATCTCCCCAACAGTCGGGGAGACGCCGAGGATTTGAGCCTCAGAGATGTGTTAGCAACTACGAGCTCCTCCCCACCAGTCTTAATGGAAGCTCCATACCTCAACGTGTCCACCACAGGTGAAGGATGAACTTTGTGCAGGAGTTCAGGCTGTTGGTGTTAATTACGCAGGTATAGCTGGGGGTGAAGCAGAAATTGACTATTACATACATATATGCAGTACTCACTTATGCTTGTGTGGTTTATAGGATATGAACTAAGATACCGGGACTTACAGTAAATATTCAATCTGTGCCATGTTACTATTTCGCTTTGATAAATATATCATCTTTTGATGCATTCCAAAATTTAAATTATGTATGAAATTTTGAAATTTTTACACTGGTACGAACTTCATCATCTCTGCTTCTCACACGCAAAGTGAATGTAAAGCGGTGTATGCGACTGCATTAATAGGTGTCCTGTATTAACCTGTTTCGTTAGTTTTTACGTCACTTTCACCGCAAAATTCATAGTGTTTTTAAAAGTTCCTCTGAAGGAAATTATTTAAATAGTTTCAATTATGTTTACTATTTCCCTAACAATGAATTTACTTTTATTTAAATATTCTTGTCACTATTGCATGTATTTTTGTTTCTCTGTGAATAGTTTCGACATTATGTCAGGAAGAAAGCTACAAAAATATCCTCATCAAATGGAAAGTTTCTTTGGAAGCCAAAAAAAAACTAAGAACTTCTTCTGGATTTTCGGGTATAGAATCTCAACATGTCGCTGAGTTTTTTACGCTTATTTTATTCCCATATTATTCGTTCACATTTTCCTAAGCAAGAGTTTTCTCTTCTGTGACCTAACGGACTCTGTCTTTGGGCTACTGGACATCCACTCCTACATACGTGACTTGCTCTTTACTTTTGCTCTCATCTTAAGTACCATGACTCCCCAAACCTAATCTTAAATATCAGTATGAAATACCCTATTACTTCTTCTGGATCTTATGAATCCGTTTCCATGCGTACAACCTTAGCGACGTTCTCTTCTGTCCAACTTTTCTCCTCATAATTCTTTCAGAAGTAACTATGAGAGTAACATCGTTGCTTGTCTGCGACCCTAGGGACGGTGCCCAAAGACCCCCAAACGTTGACCCTCCACCTGCCCTGCACGGGGGTCCTCAGCGGTCAGGTGCATGTGACCCTCAACATCAACGTGACAGCGCCACGACCCTCGCAGCTGCCCACCGTCCTCTACTTCAGGAGGCGCAAAATTTGCCTAAAAGGTGTGCCTCATCTACTTTTAATTACTTGACACTCTTTAATAAAGTTTAAATCTTTTTACAGAGGTCTTGCATCTGTCTTAAGGTACTTGTATACAAAGTTGAGATCGTTTGACTTGTTGGTATTTGTTATAACTTCATTTCTAGTGTATATCTTCATATCTTAAAATTTCGTTTGGCCTCTGATGGGAATTTACTTTCATGTGGAGGTTTGTATTACCTGTTTTAGTAATGATAAAAGACTTCATTCAACTTTCTGACGATGGTTGATTAGTAACGATAGGAGTACAATTATTTTAAATAATATAATGAATTGCTCCGGAGCAGGCCACAGCCCACGGACTGTTGTGGTCGAGGAAATGCCTACGGAAGACCACAAGGTGTGGCATGTGGAGAAACTAGCAGTGGTTGTGGCGGTGGTTGCTGGGGCTGTGGTTGTGGTGGTTACTGTGGTTGCAGCTGCGGCTGTCAGATGCTCACGCATCCGCCACACCAAGCAACAAAATCCACCAGCATCTGTTCAGTAAGTACATTTGTCCCTTTCTTGCGAGTGCGTGCGTTTTCCAGAAAAACTCATTCTTCTCAGTCATCCAATTGGTTACATATCGAAATGCATTTGCTTATAGTGCCTGGTAGATAATATTTTTATTATCTGACTATAATTTTGTAGTACACGATAGGTTTTGTAGAAATGACAGTAAAACGTCATGGAGACACGCCCAGTCCTCATTTGCAACTCATATCTTTCAATCGGAAATTGATTCAAAACTTTCCCTCACTTCATCGGGTACAACTTGCAGCATTTCACACACGTAAAACTTGGTTTTCAGTCCTATAGGACTTCGATAAGTTTTGACCTGTGCAAGTTTCACGTCTTGAATTGAATTTTGCAACAAGGTGCCAGTTACAAGTCCAGTTGGGATCTTTGTCTCATCCACAGGACCGTGTTCACCGTGGACCAAAAACTTCGCTCGGTCACGAGGACGACTCTTGTATCGCCGTCTCCGTCTTCTTTGCAGAGTCCCACTAACTTCGCACCCCACACTTCCATCCATAACAAGAATAATACTCCACACACACAAACTACGCGTCACACACTCAGTGCACCCTTGTTTAATAAACCCGGCACTCAGTATGTATGCCCCACCCAACACCCAAATGACGGTATGTATAACAAGCTCAATACAACATTTCCTCTATCCATCCATCCCATACCAAACGTATACAATCCAGACACTTCACTCAGCTGTTCCACCCACCACACACCCATCCTATACACTCCGTCTTGCCACACACATACCCCAGCAGCTGCCCATCACCCATCAGCAGGGACGGTGGGTCACCGTATCAGTGGTCCGAGGCAGACTGTCGAGAAGTTGTCAACCACGTCTTTTTGGGACATCATGGCTATTAGCGGTGGCAGGAGAGCTGGTATGTCGGACATCCGCTCAAATTCAAAGCATTTGGAGGTTGGTCAATAAGTGTGAAGGGAGCTTAGTTTATGTTTTTTTTCAAATTACTTGTAAAATGATTATGATAATATTGGAAAAATATTTTTAACACCCGTGTAAACAAATGATGATCAACTTATGCACTTTCTAAGCAAGCGCGTGATTTAAAAATTTAGCCATCAGTGCATGAATAAAAACAATTGTTTATTCTAGTGAGTGTGAGCTGATCCAACGCTTTGATTTCATTTCTTTACAAAGTTAAAACAGTTTTCTAAATTAATACCAGCAAGTCAGTCAATATGACAGTGTATTGGTCGTAATGTTCACGTTTTTATCGAATAATAAGTAAAGTTATGCCTACAATGTGACTTCTACAAACCACATAACTGGATTAAAATTGAGAATAACAACTAAAGTTATACCAACACTGTAACTAGTGCAAAATACGGAACTTGATTGAGACAAGACTTGCTTACTCTTTCGGGCAACAAACGGTATTTTTTTCGTTACTTGATTGGTTTAATTGACTGCTTTCATAAGTGGTGTTGAACAACAATTTTATCTACGAGTCATTAAAATGATTTCATGATGTACGTTGTTTTAAAAAAAGTGAATATATGTATATTAATCAGAAAATATAAGAATAAAAAATAAATGGTGTATAAAAATGAAAATAAATGTACACTGAGAGTATAAAAATTATAAAACTAGATCGTAAAGGTTAACCTGCAGCAGCGCCTGGGATGAGCTCGAGGATCATTATCGGATTACGAAGCTTTTTGTGAAGCCAAAACTTTGTTTTAGGACCCGCTATCCTAATGGAAAATTTCCCAGACTTCCAGACAATCAAGGAAGTTTTTCTATGACAAGTTTTGCACTTAATAAAAGTGTTATCATCATGAAACCAGAGGATGCGCTGTAAGACTTCATGACCTCACAGAATTACCTTTTTCCTCAGGGAGGCCATAACTTTTTTATGGCCTCTACTCTCACGATGACGCTCTCGATCTGTGTGGTCCAGTGAAGCTTTCAATGCATCCAGAAACTTCCTCGTGTTTCACTCATTATTTATAAAAAACATACTTCACGTCCCTAGATTTCAGGACGTATTTTTTATCTCATTTGCGAAAATGTATCGTTCAACACATTTTGTCACCTAGCTAACTATTTTTTGTTCGTGTTTATACAATGCCCGTTCTTTTATGGCTACAATGATCCTACAATAGCGTATGGACTGCGGCTCTATGGAATATGTGTACCGTGAAATACTGGAGTGCACGTATGCTTTGGTTTCTAGAATAAATATACAATCTAGGCTGCATGAATGTTTCTAGCCACAGCCTGCGAGAATTACTGGGTGCTTGCTATTAAATCTGGTATAAATATTGCGATATTAAAATTAGTGAGATCCTTCGACCTCGTATGAGTGTGAGGTCGGCCATATTGTTAATGCTATTGACATTTTTTCTTAACATTACCCATTTGAGACGTACTCAATCAAAACATCTATTTAATTTTTGTTTGTAATTGTTTTAATTTTGACGACGACTCATAAGTATAAGCAAAAAAATTGCATTGATGTGAAAGCTAAGTTCATAAGATCTGCTGTGGAGTTCACAAAATATTTCGTTTGAATTTTGCGGTGAAGTCTAGAGGGAAAACCAAATCTAGCAGGATGGTTTAAAAGTGGGTTAATTATTTTAACTCATAAACATTCTGAGCGCTCATATACCTGAAGATGATGTGGCCAAAACAGACCAATGCATCTGATCAAGCAGTCTCTCAACTATTCACAAACTGTTTGACGTGATTGTATTCAGATTCTTTAAGAAGGTGCTTAAAAAAAGTAGAAGGCAAAATACATAATTAGTTCACATGTCTATTTAGTTTTGACGTATTCTTTCACACCTCGCGTGAAAACAACGTTCTTTTCGAGGACCAAATATCTTTGAAGATTGTCGTCCTATTTGATTCTCATTCATTTGACGTAGAACAGAACAATTTTGTCCTTTTCTACAAGAAATAGCAGAAGTAGAATAAAAGTTTGTAGCTTTGACTGAGACATTTAAAATATAGCATTATTATCGCGTTTATGAGGCTTAGAAGGAGTAATTTGGATTGCTTAATACCATCTCACAATGTAAAATTTTTTGGTCTAGTTCGAAAAATGTCCAATTCCGCCTGTACTATTTGCTATTTGCAATACAGTTTCCACAACAACAATCGTTAGTACGAAGAAACCAAATGCTAGTGGTGTTTTGGGTTTTGGCAGGTTTTTTATTTACACTAGCAGACTTGAGGTAGTTTTTTTTTATTGCTCTCCTGACAACAAGCGTGTAGTTAAGCAACCCTAGTTCATCAACAACATAAAACTAGTTGAACAACGCTAGTTCATCAACAACACACGACTAGTTGAACAACGCTAGTTCATCAACAACACATAACTAGTTTAACAGTGCAATTTGGTTAGACTGGAAGGCTGCGACTGCCAAGTCTTTACAAGAATAATAAAATTTCCTTGACATGAAAGTGATTTTCGTAAACTACCGTTGCATCAATTAAAATGCAAGCAGATGTAGAAACATCACTGTTAATTTGGCTCCAGTTTGGCACGATTTAGGCTTAATGATATCCTTCTCTTTTCCCTCGCTGAGATTGATCCTGGACGCGTGAGGGTGGAGAAGCTGCTGTTGAAGGGGCGCTTCTGTGAGCTGCGTGCTGGTGTGCTGCTGCCTAACGACAAAGTGGGTAAAATTGTGTGCTTTTTTAGTGCGAATTTATGGATGCAGCTTTTAATTGCTACTTTAAGCTTTGAATTTTTTGTGTCATAAATGTTTTGTATTGAAAAAATTGATTTTTTTTCCGAACAATGAAAAAATACTAATTTTTTAAACTTATTCTGTTCATGCGTATTTTTGGTATAAGTATGAACAATTATCTGCTGCTATAGGGGAGTGGTAACATGTGAGTTACTCGTACATGTCAGTAGGAACTAATCGAGTAATAGTATGAACTATATTTCGTACAAGAAAAGAGTATGTTAGAACATCCGTCAGTAGGGTTGTTCTTTTATTAATCTATGTGGAGTGTGAAGTTCCAATAATTTTAAAACTTCACGGTGCAAGGTGATGGTTAAGCTGATACAGCGCAATGCACCAAGCGAGCTGACTACTGCACTAGGGTACAGAGCAGCACTGCGACTGTCAGCAATACAGCACACGGCAGTGCTGACAGTTTCTTCAGTCAGCACTGTCTCGCCCCTCATGCTGGTGTATCCTGACTACGGCCAGCGCAACCTTAAAGTGTGAGTACTGACATGATTTTGCTGGAGTTGGGTTAGGTTGGATTAGGCCAGGTTAGGTAAGGTTAGGTTAGGTTAGGTCTCTTTGAAAGGTGTGCGAGTTGTAGTTTGTCCATGACCATAACGATGTATTAGAGTAGGTACTTAAACACATTATAACCGAGTGTACCTAGACTGCATAAAATAACAATGAATTCTTGTGGTACTTGATCACACGATGACTGAGAACACCTATCATGTATACCGCAACCTAGAGTTCTTACGAGTATCCGAACACATTATTGCTGTGTACATCTTCCATGGCTAACGCAATCTTGAACTGTAGTTCTTGAATATGTCAAACATACGGATTTGTAAGAACTTTCACATCGTATCTGTCATTGCCAGTAAGTAACAACCTCTGGAAGGTAAAAGCGATAGGAGAGGGATCAACCCTCCTTAACTATTACCTGCAGTTTCACGGTTTGCTTAGAAAAGGGTCATTACCAAAGCAGGTGCTTTTCTTATTGTGTTCATAACGTTTGCCATATTATTCCATATCAAGGACTACTATAGTAGTCTTTGTTCCATATGCATAGTTTATTCTTTAAATGGTGGGTTCATTCAATGAGTTACGTTTAAAATCGTAGTATTAATCGTCTACAAAATAGACAGCAAAAGTGTTCGTGATTTCAACTTGATGACACGTTTTATTTGCGATTTCGTTAACAGAAGAGTAAGCGCTCTTAGTAATCTTAGGTTCTAAAACCATACTTTCCTGGCCTTGACCTTCATGTCTTGGAGGCGTGTTTTCACTTTAATGGTTCGTGAAAACAGCACTGACAATACTCAGAATTTCTCTGCTAAATCATCGAACACAAGAACACATCGCAGATTCCTGAAGGAGCATCCAACTCCCTTGACTCCAGAAGACCTGCAGCAGATGGCGTTGCAGGTAGCTCAGGGGCTCGCCCACCTGCACTCCTGCAACATCCCACACGCCGACCTCGCTGCACGCAACTGCTTGTTAGTACAAGGAACTTGTACAGAATTTTCTGGTAGCTTTTGTGTTGTTACTGACGATGCTGTAACATCCAATCCTCTGATATCTTGCACAAACTCAGAAAAAGGAAGCTGAAAGTATTATAGATAGAAAGCAACCCAGCACCCAGGATACGAGCAGTTCAAATATTATTTAAAACGTCGTTCGTTCGTTAAAAAATGGCTCGTAAAAGGCAGACACTTGAGTTGCGAATTGTACTGATGCTTCTCCTGCTCAATTTTCTTGCCCTGGAGACCCTTTAAAGAAGGTTAAGATAGTGATTACAAGCACGAACTTGTGGTTCATGGTAGTGGTCTCAAGCTTTAGGTGATGGTTTCGAGCTGAATGTATTGTACATAGTAAGCCAAGTAGTGGTAGTGGTCTCAAACTGAAGTGGTTGTCATACGGACACCTTATTGAAGGCTTTAATAATGGATGCAAAAGTATTTTTCATTGACCATTTCAGTAGAACAGGTATGACAACTTGAAATCCTAATCTCGTAGTTTTCCTATAAACGTGAAAGAATATTTTATTTTGGTCGAGGTTCCCTGCACAAAAACATGCCAACGTTCATGAGCAGACATTTTCTGTGGCTCATTTAAGTTTGTTGAGTTTCTAGAGCGACTAATTCTAATTTTCTTCAACATTTACTTATTTTGTCGGCTTTTGGAGTCTTACTCTTTTGTGAAACTCCTTCCTTTGACCCAGGTCTTATAATTATTTGCAGGTATTGCGTCTCGCTATACTGTGATTTTAATTGACTTTCATCAACCATACGTTCTTTTCTCATGAATTCGGCACCAAGCTTTTTCTATTTCGCTCTTTTTACCTAACTTGCATTGGTACTTTGACAGAGTTACGGCGCAGTACTTGGTGAGGGTCACTGATGGAGCTTTTTCGAGTGACCTATTTCCTGACGACTACCAGCTGGTTACTGGGCAGCAAGACGATGATGACAGCAGCTGCGCAAGTTCTTCCTCGTCGTCCTCTACATCTTCGTCATCGTCAGCAACGCCACCAGCAGAGACAGTCGATCGAAGGCCTGTGGCGTGGATGGCGTTAGAGGCTATTACTGAAGACTCCATTTCTATGCCAGCCGATGTGGTGAGTCCTTTCATCTTTCTTTAGTAACTAGAGAGAATCAATAATTAAAAACTTATCCTTTAAAAACTTACAGTATTTAAGTTCGAAATTTTAAAGTTAGGTCGAATTACAGGAAGATGCACACAGTATTACAGATTGTTGTCAACCATTGACTGCAATTCTGAATTGCGTTGCTTTACAAAATGTTTCTTGACCCAGCGATTCAAAACTACATCCGATTACCTTAGTTAAAGGACATTTTTCTTGTACTGAATACACTATTTTTAAATTAATTCTCAGTTTGAGTAATTTAAGTTCAATTAAACTATACGACATTGAATGAACCCTAATGAAGCGTTCCTAATTTTTGCTTCATCTGGTTCTTGTGTAACGTGTTGTGTTAAGAATTATTGTTTCAGGCAGACATTCCACTCTTGGTATTTTTTATTAGAGAGCAGGAGTCAATTCATATTCTCTAGAAGATGTGCACAGTAGTAGATATATAGGGTACAGCAACATAACTGGCTTTTTTGAAATCAAAGCGCTTTGAAAAAAAGGAAGTTCTGTTGCCGTACCTTGTAATTACGTAGCTACCACCAGACTAAAGTCGTTCATTCGTGTGTGGTTGCAGTGGTCGTGGGGGGTGGTGGCCTGGGAGCTAAGTAGCCTCGCCCAGCAACCGTACGACGGTCTGACTTGCTCCCACCTCACCGAATACCTCAGAGACGGATATCGTCTCGCCCAACCACCCACCTGTCCTGATGTCCTCTACCAGCTCATGGCTTTCTGCTGGGCTCTCAATCCCAGTCACAGGCCCAGAGCAGCTCTACTGGTTGACTACCTAACGGGTCTTACACAGGAGGGAGTTCTTTCAGGGTTTGGTACTACTGCTGGTCGTGATGCACAATCTTCTAACCCCAGTGCAGTATCTCCGTTTGTAACAGAAACAGCAGGGCTCAAAAATGAGCTTCAACTTAACGGTGGCGATTCTTCTACTGGATCTTCTAGTAACAGCAGTGCTACATCAACAGAAAATGAAATGGTGTCTAAAGACCAAAATATCAGGAACGCTCATGCGTCTGCAGATCATGACGGTACTTACAGCAGTCCTAGTACAGTTCCAGATCCTCCTCCAGGCTTGTCCCATTTTCCATCAACAGTTTACAGCACACCGACTTCTCTTGCTGGAGATCTACCTTGGAAATTACCAGAAAAGAGAAATACTCGTGGCGAAGCTTTCTCCCAGCCGAGAAAAGACAACGAACCTCAAAAGCGACCAGAAATTTCCACCAAAGATATCCCTCCTCCTCTGCCTCCAGCCAATCCTCCTTCCTCTGGTACAGTTGCCCTGGCAAAGTTGAGGAGCGAGAGCAAGGTTCCTCCTAGACCAATACCAGGAGCAAAAGAAGTACCTCCTCGTCTCCCACCTGCCAAAACAACCGCATCTTGTCCCGGGATGAGGAAACCTCAAAGACCTCAACAGCCTCTTCCTGAAGGGGCGCGTCATCTTCGTACTCCACTGGAAAATCAATGAATGGAAAAACTCGGCCTATCAATTCCATTGAAAGTTCTTATAGCTGTTCTATCCGATTATCAATAGTTGCAATGAAGAGAGGTTCTGCAACGACGTCTAGCTATTCCACTGCACTCATAATGTTTATGGCTACGCAGATGATGGTCATAATTCTAATTTGGTTTATCTATCACAGGAGAATAAATGCAAATCTTGAACAAATAAGACCCAAAGGTTTGAGTTCAAATTTTTATTATTATATGCACGTTCCATTCCGGGGACTATTTATTAACGGGGAATCATTTAGGAAAGTTTTTCTCTCACGACCAGTTTTATATTTTCTACTTTTTTCCATCTCTAAGGATAGACAACCAATTGAGAAATTAGGAGCCAAGTTCTAAAAATTAGAATCTTCAACTGTCGTACTGTTATCATTAGCTTAGGCTTACTTGTATGCTATTTATCACATTTCTACGAGGTGGATTGTTGATCATGTCTGGCCTCTTCACGTTACATATCACGGTGTTAGAATAAAAGCCAAATACTGGAATTTATGCTCAATTCATGACAGTCTTGAGTTGTGGTATGTTAAAGCGTTAGCTTCCAGTTGCTGTGCCTAGTAAGGAACACCAGACTTGATCGAGACCATGTCAATGCCTGTGCTTTCTTATCTACCGTACAGGGTGCGG
>VCRD01007664.1:7592-20424 GCA_006783055.1 Trinorchestia longiramus
AAACAGACCACCACGTCTGAAAACAGACCACCACGTCTGAAAACAGACCACCACGTCTGAAAACAGACCACCACGTCGGAAAACAAACCACCACGTCGGAAAACACACCACCACGTCTGAAAACAAACCACCACAGCTGAAAACAGACCACCACGTCTGAAAACAGACCACCACGTCTGAAAACAGACCACGTCCGAAGTTTCACATTCTTTCGTACTTGTGCTTGATGATGTAGTACTTCCTGGTAATGAGTATCGCAAGGAAGACGCACAGCAGAAAGAAGGGGCTCGTACAAGCACCTACAATTGCGGTCAGGTAGATGAGGTCAATTTGCATACCTGTACCACATAGGTGGTCATGGTAGTAGTTGTGGTGCATGTCGTAGCGGCTCAAATTGGTTACCCATTTACTCAGGTCACACTCCTCCGTGATGAACACGGGGTCAGATGTCATGTTGGAATCCTTGTGGTAGAATACCTGTGTGAGAACATGAACGTGTTAGGCTCATTCATACATGTCATGTATATGCATATCATGTATATGCATGTCATGTATCATCTTCATACATTACCTTCCGATATAGTGATATATGATGGTGATATATGACTGTGATATATGACGGTGATATATCACTATGTGACGGTGATATCATGACATGTATGAAGATGATACAGCTCTGTATATAAATATGTGTGTATTACAGTGCAGGAATGATTCCAGGAAGAAATGGCGTGTTCTGAGAGTATGAAATTTACTACAGTGAACTAACGTACTTATTATTATTTAGCATACATTATTCGAAAACCTAAGCAAAAACCCTGAATGCCCTCCACGAATAACAGCAAAAGGAAAATTTCGTGGAAATTGGTAATTACGCACAAGAAAATTTGGTAAATTTGCAATGTTTAACACATTAACATTGGAAAACATCAATCGTATAAGAGAACAAAATCGGAGATTTTAATGTACAGAGTGAGGCAACATAACTTCCTTTTTTTAAAATGCGGTTTGCTTTGAAAAAAGGAACTTCACACGTTCCACACGTATTGGTACACCCGTGTACCAAATAACGTTTGGCGTTTGGTACACGGAAATGCTTCCGCAACAAGGGAACACTGCTAAAATACCTGTACCACAGAACCTGTTGCTGACCCTGTACATCAGTGAAAGCACATCATTGATACAACTCACGGTGGTAAACCAAGCTCCTGTAGCACGCACATCAGCATATCCTCTTACTTACATGCACGAAGAATGATCCATTCTCCCTCTGGTGAAGCTCATACACGACAGCAGAAGCGTACGGGGGCTGGTTTACGTCTTGCAGGCCGAGGGCTTTGAGTTGTACGAGAACTGTGATGTCGTGTGCTGAGTACACGTGCATGTTGGGGCCTTTGGTGGTGTTGGCTTTGTGCTCCATGTTCCTCATGATGGTTGTCAGAAGTGGACCTGCAACAACATGCATTTGTGGTGACGAATTTTACTGGATAGGAAGAGTTCTGCTAGAAAGTCTCGAACCATGATAGTCCACCTCAGAATTTAGAAGTAATCATTTAATAAATCGACTACTCTCCTCATTTGGGGAGAAATATGAATGCACCATGATAGTCCATCTCAGTAATTTAGAAGTAATCATTCAAGAAATCGACTACTCTCCTCATTTGAGTGGAAATATGAATGCACCATGATAGTCCACCTCAGTAATTTAATGGCAATCATTCAAGAAATCGACTACTCTCCTCATTTGAGTGGAAATATGAATGCACCATGATAGTCCACCTCAGTAATTTAATGGCAATCATTCAATAAATCGACTACTCTCCTCATTTGAGTGGAAATATGAATGCACCATGATAGTCCACCTCAGTAATTTAGAGGTAATCGTTCAATAACTCGACTACTCTCCTGATTTTGAGGGAAATTTCCAGGATATCCAGTGGACACAAGTTTAGTTTTGCTGCTCCACTTACTTGCTCTGATGGCCAGCAGGTCGTCGGAACCAGTGAAGAAATAGTTGTACACAAAGCGCGAAATGTTTTGCATTTGAGGCAACGCTTCTTCTGCCCAGGCTGGTATGGTCAAGTTTGCAGCTTTCTGTTATCACGATATTAAATGCTGTACAATTTGTACTCATAGAAAACAATTATATATAAACATATATATATATATATATATATATATACATACATATATATACACTATTAAGATCACACGTGATAATTTACGTGTTTTTACTACTTTTTTTCGTTTGATTTGCCAGTGGACGCGGACTTTGCGAAGGAGTTTCCACATTGAAGGATGTGCCTTTGGTATCCACAATACAATGCTTACAATACATGTATACCCTACTGAATTTCCTCCGATCTAAATCCTTAAGAGCATCACAGAGACACGGACCAAGCAAGTAAGCAAGTAAGCAACACACTTTATTATTATATAGTGGAATATATATAGCCTCTTTTGTTTTTTCAGACGGTCTCACAACAACAAGCCAAACTAGATCACTGAAAAGTACAGCATATAGAAAACAATTATGGACAAAACAACTAGATACAAAGCGGAAAAAACGATAGTGTATTTAAAAAAATTCTAACATCTAAATGTTGTTTTCACTTCGCCTAAGACTTTGGGTTACTTGAAATCGTTAAAAAGTGATAAACAGAGGTATCGTATATAAGACCATACATCCAAAAATAACATTTAACAATTGATGAGATATACAGTACGGCTCTGCTTGTAGGGATTAGAGAGATCTATGTCTCTTAAACTAAAATTTCTGTTGTCGCCGAATAAAAAAATAATTTTTCTTAACATTCATGAAATCTTTCGTCAAAAATTGAGCCTAATTTTCCAATAGGGGAATCAAAAACTTTGTCCATCAAGCCTAAACTAAAGTTTCTCAGAGAGTAACGCACGTGTCAGGGGCCTGATTTTAGCACTTCAGTAAAATAGTAGAAGTAGTACTTCCGAATGTCGTAATACCTTCGTACTATTATCTAATATTAAGAATAACCGTCGTGTGTTTATATACAGGGTGTCTCAAAAAAATGTACTCACCCTTTAACCGTTGCTAACATGCTGTCTTCTTTGTGTTGCAGGTGTGAGGTTCAAACCTTTGCGAACATGATTAACTGTGATTAAAGAATCATGTTCGCAAAGGTTTGAACCTCACACCTGCAACACAAAGAAGACAGCATGTTAGCAACGGTTAAAGGGTGAGTAGATTTTTTTTTGAGACACCCTGTATTTATTTATATGTTTCGTTTCACTTTCAAAAAAATTAGAGAGATCCAGAGCCTTGTATACTGGAGTCCGTATCGTGGATACCGAGTTCGGCGGGGTATTGCCCTATGATTCAGGTACATTGTACCCGAATATGACACGAATTGCAGAGTCAATTGCAGCAGTAGAAAACTAAGTGTCTTAGTTTTCACTAGTAATGTTGTCATTAAAGAAATACCCAATTAAAACGTTTGTCCTTTGTAAATATATATAAAACTAAATATATTGCATTGCGTTCTTATATCTAATTTTATTTAATATCTTTCCAACAGTATTTGCTATCATTTTTGATGGCACGGGTACACTAGTTTTATAAAAACAGTATGGAAAACATTGTATTCGTATTTCAAATCATGTTATGAATTGAATTCATACAATACCGATACATTGAAAATTATTTTAACAATACAGAAAACATTTTATAGAAACAGTGTAAAAAAACATGGTTTTCATATTTTAAATTATTATATAAACTAAATTAATGGAACGTATTAACACTATTTTATGTGAAACAAGCAAACTTAACGTTTACGTTGGGAGTTCAAAGTCCGACAACACAATTTCCTTTTTTCAAAGCGCTTTACAATGAAAAAAGAGAAGTTATGTTGCCGCACCCTGCGCAACTTCCAAACACTTCACAAAAATAACAATCATCGTTGACAATCATCTTGGCAATCATCATCGCTACCTCAAACACCTCAACCATGATCACTGTTACAACCACGTATACCTCAACCATGATCACTGTTACAACCACGTATACCTCACCTCAACCATGATCACTGTTACAACCACGTATACCTCACCTCAACCATGATCACTGTTACAACCACGTATACCTTACCTCAACCATGAAAGTGTCATAGGCTAGGGCTACGTTCTCCAGCGTCTTGAATTGCTGTCCCAGATGGTCGGACAACGCGTGCATGAGCGGACGAGCGGACTCCAAGACCAGCAGGTAGGCGTCCGTGTTGCGTATGAATTCCTCTTGAGGGTAGAGGTTGCGGCAGCTGCTGTAGCTTACACGTAGCAGCTACACCAGTAGTGGTACTTTAGTGTCATGGTGATGTATGATGGTGATGTATGAAGAGAGTATATGAAGAGAGTATATGAAGAGGATATATGAAGAGAGTATATGAAGAGAGTATATGAAGAGAGTATATGAAGAGAGTATAGGAAGAGAGTATATGAAGAGGATATATGAAGAGAGTATATGAAGAGAGTATATGAAGAGGATATATGAAGAGGATGTATGAAGAGGATGTATGAAGAGGATATATGAAGAGGATATATGAAGAGGATATACTATGAAGAGGATATATGAAGAGGATATATGAAGGGGATATATGAAGGGGATATATGAAGAGGATTTATGAAGGGGATACATGACGGTGATAAACGATGGTGATATATGAAAAAGACAAATAACGCTACACATCTGTATGACGGTGATATATGAAGATGATATATGACAGTAATGTATGAGGATAATACATGAATATGATACATACATATATATATATTAACTGATATTAATACTCTAATATATGACGGTAATATATGAAGGTGATATACGAGTATAGAGGGAATATATATAACTGTCGCGTATGAAAACAATGTATGGAGGTAATTCATGGAGAGAAGATAGGAAAGTATAATATTTAATATTGCAGAATCAATGAAGGTTTGCCGAACGTATCTTTTTAGAAAAAATTGAGAAATTCGTAAATCTGTTCACAAAATAAAAACAGTTCACGTATCAATGAGTATAGCATTAATTCCATTGAATTTCATTGTTCATATTGGCTCACAGAATAATAAGTGAAGTTGTAAAGCTGGTCATTAACTCGTAACGAAAAAATTTCTTATTTTCTGAATATAATAAAAGAATTATTTTCATGAAACTACTCTTCCCTGCTCACAAAATTATGAACGCACTGGAATGAATTTTTTTGTTTTTGTTATTACAATAGAACCAAATCCTGCCAGAGCATGTTAACAAATTTAATTCCAAATTAAACCTCATTCGGACTCTCATTCAAAAAAATTAATTTTCTTCAGCAAACCATGTCATCACTAACCAATGAATAGTGTACACTACACTGTCATGTCATCACTAACCAATGCCTAATGAATAATGTACACCACACTACCATGTCATCATTAACGGATAATGTACACCACACTACCATGTCATCACTAACGAATAATGTACACCACACTACCATGTCATCACTAACGAATAATGTACACCACACTACCATGTCATCACTAACGAATAATGTACACCACACTACCATGTCATCACTAACGAATAATGTACACCACACTACCATGTCATCACTAACCAATAATGTACACCACACTACCATGTCATCACTAACGAATAATGTACACTACACTTCCATGTCATCACTAACGAATAATGTACACCACACTACCATGTCATCACTAACGAATAATGTACACCACAATTCCATGTCATCACTAACGAATAATGTACACCACACTACCATGTCATCACTAACGAATAATGTACACCACAATTCCATGTCATCACTAACGAATAATGTACACCACACTACCATGTCATCACTAACGAATAATGTACACCACACTACCATGTCATCACTAACGAATAATGTACACCACACACATACACACCCCGTCAGTTTCCTTGGGCTTGATTCTGAGAGGCACAGGAGCGTAAGGAAGGTCTTTGTTGTAGCGATCGCTTTCATTTTTCAAGAAAAAGAGTCCAGCCATGTTAGCTTGAGCTGAATTAATTGTTCTGTCCTCCTCAGTGCTAATTACTTCAATCTGGGACGGGTCAGGCAGCGCGTTCAGTAACATGTCATACCGACGTCTTAACCAGCGACCCAAGTTGTCGTGCTGCTGCAGCCCTTCCTGCCGTACGAACATCACAATAAATGCTATTTTTCAGTATATTATAAGTACAAAAAAAGATTATTCTTCACGACAAATATTACTTTTCAGTATACAAGTACAGGAAGAGGTTATTCTTTACAACAACTATTACTTTTAGCATATACGTACGGAAAGAGATTGTCCTCTGCCAATTCTTTACCAAGGCAGGAGACATTATTTCTTAAAAAATTGAGACGCATTAATATGATACATTTCCAAATATGTTCAAAACATACCTATGCCTATTCTTCATCAAGGCAGGAGGCATTATTTCTTAATAAAAATAAGTCACCTTCAGGAGATGCCCGAAGCCATGTTCCCAAAGCCCCTCATTGTTGTTGGGGTCGTTGGGGTACGCCTTGAGAGGCGCTCGGGCTCCATGGCGCATCAGCTGTAAACATCACACCAAAAGTTACGCCAAAACTCCTCAAAAAATTCCCTACATTTCTTGCGTGTTCAGGTCCAAACAAAACAAACAAACAAACAAATAAACTTAGCCACCGTGGTCGAGTGGTCTACGGCCTGTGTTGTGGATCAGGTCTCTGCTCCATGCAGAAAGACTGCAAGTTCGAAACCCGACCACGAACACGAGTTGTTTCTCGTTGTTTCGCGCCGTGAGCTCGCACGTATCGGTAAGGCTTACCGGGTAAGCACTCAGCCCATGGACACGCCCATCAACCTCCCGAGATTTTCGTTACATGGAACTTCACCATCACCCGTACTCTTAGAATGTTAACCTTAAGAATTTGAAAAACCAATGTACTAATGTCTATGTACTGTGTACTCGATTGAAAGTAAAGTTCGTTTGTTTGTTTTTGTTCTGTTTAGACCATGCAATCGCCCGAGCTCTAATACTCGTAGTAAGGCAATCGCATAGTAAAAATTATCAATTTATCTAATAGCCTACTATATCAAAAACTATTTGGCATATTGCCTTGCAAATAATTACTCACAACGTGCACTTGTCGGATTGTAGAAGGAGCAGGCATGTCGTAGAACGCCGCTCGCTCGCCGGAGTAAGCGGCCACCACCACCACCTCCAGCAACGCGCATAGCAAGATTGAGGTCTTCATCCTGTTTTGTTTGTCTGACCTGAGGTCAAACGTTTCAGTAATGTTAGTGACATGTCTAACAACGAATAAATTTTTCTAAGAATTTCAACAATTGGAAAGTGATACCTCACCTAAAATATCCATCAAAGCCTATCAGGATCCTTTATACAAGAATGTATGTGTGTATTTGTTGATTAAAACACATTTTTAAGAATCAAATAATGCGAATTTAAATAATTTTCAGATAGTAAGAAGATAAATTGCAGTACGGTACTCTTTTAACTAAAGTCATGGTTTTGTCAGCTCATTGGAATAAAAGTTAATGAATTTTAAATTTTAATTATTGATCAAGAAAATTTCAAGTTGCTAGTCCGAAAAATGAAACTACCGTGTAAGGTTGCCCTGTGAAAATTTGATGTGTTAATGTATTTGATCATATTACTTTTAAGATACACATACATACTTATACTCTGGAACTATTCGTCTTGAGAGAGTCAAAACCAACAAAGTATATTTATTTTGGCAAACAGTGTGTCCCTTCCTCCTGTAAGTATTTTACGAAGAAACGAAGGCACGGGAGAAAAATTCTGTGGCATTTTATTTAAAGGTATATACAGTTCTATACATAATATAATACACAGTATAATTAATTAATTCGCTAAGCCGAAGGCTGCTTACGGAAACTCCTGAGACGGACTTGAAGGCTGCCTGCTTCTGGAAGCACTGACGCGGATAGAGGTCGTGGAACGGTTTATGTAGAGCTAAAATCCTCATATTTACCACCATTATCTGGTCCAACAACACAATCATTGCCGAGATCACAGCACACTGATAGAAACTTCTTATCTTCTTTCCATTAAGTTCTTTTCTTCATTTCTTCGGGTCGTTATCTGTTTTTCGAAATAAGATTTAAATTCAGATCACCTCAAATTACGATCGGATGCTTCGATAAGCTCGACGATATGAATAAATGTTTGTATAAATCGATTACGTGCCGCTGCAGTCAACCCATTTCGAAGTTTATCTTTCCTTCTTTTTCTGAATATTTTTCAGGAAGTTAAAACCTTTATCTAACGAGTTTAATTTCTACAAGCTGATGGTTTGAACGCACCAACACAGACACACAAAAAAATAGAGTTCAGCATCGTAACGAGAAAAATTTAGCTGCAAGTCCGTCAGTCAAGTCAAAGAACAAAACCCCGTATGATGCAATTCAATTTAACACCAAGAGATCTCATCTCTTAACTGTTCTGCACATCAGTTTGATAGTCCGTGAAGATTTAAAGGCGTCTGTGATCTCAATCGCAAACACGTTAGTACTGGAGCTACCGGAAACTGTGTTAGGTGTCAGGGATGCGTCTTTGTAGGACGTTTTCTTCTTCTATGTCGTGTTTGTTTGGGATTCTATGTCGCGTTTGTTTGAGGTTCTATGTCGTGTTTGTTTGGAGTTCTATGTCGTGTTTGTTTGGAGTTCTATGTCGTGTTTGTTTGAAGTTCTATGTCGTGTTTGTTTGGAGTTCTATGTCGTGTTTATTTGGAGTTCCATGTCGTGTTTGGTTGGGGTTTTATGTGTGTTTGTTTGGGGTTTTATGTGTTTGTTTGGGGTTCTATGTCGTGTCTATTTGGAGTTTCAAAAACTTATCCATGCAGTCTCAGTCTCCGTAAAACGTCGTCTCTGCGTGGGTGACGTGACAAATGTTGCATGACGTTCATCAGCGGACAGTAGCTAAGGCTCTGAGGTTTCAGCAGCCCACCCATTCACGGTCCCTGTAAGAATTGAAACCCCGTTGACAGGATCCAACGAAAATGCCTCTCCGTGGTGGAACTACATCCTTGAGGAAGGACGCAAAGAGGAATTCAGCGAGGGGCCAAATCTTTTTCAATTGAACCTCTCCGGAGACCGGGTTTTTTGTCTTCTTCTATTCAAGTTCGATTTTCAACTTCAAGAGGAAGAGGATCGTCGCAACTTCGGAGGCATGCGCCACCTGGGACTCCTCCTGTCACATTTTTCTCTTTCACTGTTTTTTCTTCTGGACCCCGCAACCCCGAACACATGTCCTCTCTGCAACTCAACTTTGGGAGGACCCAGTTTCGGTGGCGTGTTTCTTACGCGGTGCTAGCTACCGACAGGAGCTGAGAAACAGCTACATCAATCCCGTTGACATTGCATGAACAGCATACTCGTATATTGGATGTTAAATATATATTTTTTGGAGTTTCTGTAACTGCTACACCCAGACACGTCTGTCCTGCGCTCATGGTTAGACCTGTAACTGAAGCTGCAGTGTCAAACTGCTTTCGTTGGTTTACATCTGTCATATCACAGCAGTGGTTCCGTCTCTCCCTCCCTTGTTTCTCAAAACGAAGCAGAACTTATTATCTCCTAATCGTTGTAATTTGAAGGCAGATAAATGATCTTTCTTTATTCACCACTGAATTTTTCAATGCTGCGAGTCCATCTTCATCTTCGCTTAGTTCCAGCAGAGCTTTCCTGTATTTCCACTATTTTCAAAACATCAATAATCTTCCTCAATACATCGCGGTAACTGAAAGAATTCTGCAAGACGGTCAGTAGTTTTACGTTCTGAGCATGGGAATCCTACCGAGATTTTTGCTTGCTCAAATTTCTTCTTCTGTCGTGTCTATTTGGGGCTTCGAAAACTAGTCCATGTAGTCCCAGGTCAGAAGATAGGTTACTTTTTCTTTTGTTTACGTTTCCTTTGTTCCAACCTGCAAAAGAGAAAAAATTTCAAATATTTAGCAAAGGATGGCGAGAGATTTTGTTAATCCATATTCTATAAATATTTTAATGTAAACAATATTTCATGTTCACAATTTTACTATCCTAGTTATTCGTATATCATATTCAATGTCAACTGTTAGTTGCTAAGGCATGCCCGACCCAGCGTCACACACGAGTTGATGATCTGTACTGAAGATTTGCTCCAACTTTGCGATTATGATAGCAAGATTGAAGAACAAATGATCTGTACTGAAGGTTTGCTCCAACTTTGCGATTATGATAGCAAGATTAAAGAACAAATGATCAGTTGCACAAGAACCTTCCGATTTACGAGTGAGCGGACGTACGTGTGACCATTTAAAAAATCAAAATAGATAGGGTATTACATCAAACCTGGATTACGTATTTACGTGATACTGCGATGTAATGCAGAACGTGTTTTTTTCTTTCTCACCGTAACTACACCTACCTTCATAGCCTAACCACCCAAGCGTTTGTATCATATCAACACTATATAATAAAACAAAGGTATCACCATAAATAAATAAATTTCTATATTTTTGGTGCGTAATTTCTCTTACGTTATTACAATGGGATAGTATTACATACCAATAGTTAAATCCGTCGACTATCCGGTATATAGATTCTTAACCGCTGGAGTTAAATCCGTGGACTTTCTGATTAGGTCTGAGAATCTGTTGCTTTAAATTCTTCCTTCAAATGCATGATATTAAAAAATATTTTTAACACATACCGTACTGCAGTAAGTCGGATGGTATTCGCACTAGAGTATCTAGGCTATAAGAACAATAATTTAGGCACTAGACGTTACGTTCCACTTACTCGAGGCAAGTCTACTTCAGACTTGCCGTAGTGACAAGTCTACTTCAGACTTGCCGTAGTGACAAGTCTACTTCAGACTTGCCGTAGTGACAAGTCTACTTCAGACTTGCCGTAGTGACAAGTCTACTTCAGACTTGCCGTAGTGACAAGTCTACTTCAGACTTGCCGTAGTGACAAGTCGACTTCAGACTTGCCGTAGTCACAAGTTTAGTGTAGATGAAGACTCGACGTAGTTCATCATTAAACTACAGGGCCAAAGTGACAAACTGTGGGGAAATAATAGAGAAGACCTCGACCAACATTTATGTTTTATTGTAGATTTCTGAGAAAAATAAACTGCCGTGGAAAACAGGAAACCGTATCACTGAGATAAGCAGCGAACGAAAATATGGAACGCCTTTTAAAAAATATAATACTCAACATAAATTTGAGAAAGCCTAAACTTTAACTTCGAGTATACATAGAAACCATACATGCCTAAATGAAGCTTCACTAACATTACTTAATCAACAAAGAAGATTAACGAAAAACCAAGTACGAGTCTAGAAAGTGCGATTATATCAACGATTATACAGTGAGCTTTTTTCTAAGCACCCTAGAGACGACCACAGAACTGAACGTTTATTCACAAGAATGAACATTCCAATTTTGAAGCAACTTCAATAAACGAACGATAAAATTTGAACGAAGTCCCAAACTAGGGCAAACATAAATGTTCGAATAGAAATTTCCACGAAACAAAATAAATGTATCTTTCAAATTAGAAGGTAAATAATTTCTTCTCGGTTGAAGACAACGATGGAAACAGAAATAGCTTTTACACTGCGACCCAAACAGCTCTGCCACCTTTGGTGCCGATGTACTAATTACTATTTTGAATATAAAGGATTCCCTATTTTCCGCACGCGAGTAAAGCGATTGTTTTGTAAAATCAATATACTATTTTTAACCAATTTCACATAATCAGTTCCATCTTGCCATTTCAGTCAAATAAAAATCTTATTCTCCCAGTTCAAAGCGATGTTTCACCAGTTTTACGAGTTCACAGTTCTTGTTATACCTCTTCTTTCTTCTTTTTAACCAGTTTTCCCCAGTCCAACTCACCATTTTTCTGCAAAACCCTAACGCCAAAGAAGCAGTCGAGGTTTTCCAAGAAAGCGTAGGACGAGAACTATTGAACAGAATTACTGATGTACACATCGATTACTCCACAACATGCACTTGCAAGCAGTACTAGATGGGATACTTGACCCTCTTATACAAATAAGAGGGTCAAGTATCCCATCTAGTACTGCTTGCAAGTGCATGTTGTGGAGTAATCGATGTGTACATCAGTAATTCTGTTCAATAGTTCTCGTCCTACGCTTTCTTGGAAAACCTCGACTACTTCTTTGGCTTTAGGGTTTTGCAGAAAAATGGTGAGTTGGACTGGGGAAAACTGGTTAAAAAGAAGAAAGACGGCTCAGCCAAGACGGCCAACTGGCAACTCAGCCAAGACGGCTATACACCTAGTTTTAGCCAAGACGGCTATACACCTAGTTTTACTGAAGCACCATGACAAGACCTGGTTTTTACTGAATACAAACAAGCGGTTCGGTACTGTTTAGCATACCTGGGTTACAAAAGAGCATCAATACATTTATTACGTTGTCGATAATCGTGCAAGTGGTTCACTATTAACTAGAACGTGCTCCCATGACAACATTTTGAGCACTAACAAGCCCTCACCATGTCACATTCAAATTCCTATTCAACTCAAAACGTCAAATTTGCGACTTTAGGAAGTCCAAGCCGTCGCCTAGGTACTTCTCATAACAGGTCGGCCCAATTCTATTACTAGTGTGCTGGTAACACTATTACTAGAAGCGCATTAATGCAATTACTAGTCACTGATGTCACAAGTCTACCAGTAACACAACTAGTCACTGATGCCACTAGTCTGCCAGTAACACAACTAGTCACTGATGCCACTAGTCTGCCAGTA